>CM067494.1:24005319-24068205 GCA_034552555.1 Semaprochilodus insignis
TTAATTCGGTACAGTAATACAAAGATCAGTAGAACTCTATGGATGACCTCACAAATATAGTAAGACAAACGTGTGTGTGCGTGTGTGTGTGTGCGTGTGTGTGTGTGTGTGTGTGTGTGTGTGTGTGTGTGTGTGTGAAAAATGTGTGTTGGGGGGGGAAAAAAATAAAAATAAATAAATAAATATATATATATATATATATATATATATATATATATATATATATAATATCTTTGATGCATCTTTGATGCAAGACTGTCTGAACATTGATGTGGCCTACATTCAGAAACTTGTCCAGTTCATGCCGAATTCAATCACAGCTGTTATTCGTGCTTGTGGAGGTGTTTCATGCTATTAGGCATGTTTCAGTCACAGGTGACTCATTTTTTGTCCGGGGAGCTTAGCCTTAAGCCTTGGGTGGCCAACACCCTGTCTGTCCTTGGTCCATTGTCTCAAACCTTGCTGTTATGGAGATGCTCTGGTCCAGTTGTCTGGTCATAACGATTTGACGACTTGTCAGAGTCGCTCAGGTCTCTGTAAGGTTGCCCATTTTTTTAGCATCCAACATGTCGCCTACGAGAACCAACTGTTAGCTTAGAGTCTAATGAATCCCGACTTGGCCATACACCTTTTGTTATGAGATAATCAACATTATTCACTGTATCTGCGAGTGGTTGTTATCTTTAATGTCATACATGGGAAAGTTGAAGAATCCTGTTGCGTATAGAACCTGTTTTCTTAGGCTTTTAGAAAATGTGCAAACACAGAGGAGCTTTCAGGACTGTAAGACATTTTCATTTACCACAGCTGCCATCCCTGCGTTAGTTCTTCATTCATCTGTCTCCAGTAATGCAAACAGGTGCAACAAAATAGGATTTATGAGAATATACTGCTTCTTGTACGTACCAGCATATTGCCTTGTATTTGATTTGCTAATCGTCCGCCTTAAGATCTTGCTTGTTTGGATGGCAAATGAATTGGCCATATTGGCAAACAGTGGAAATATAGTGGAATCCTATTTCCCACTGATTAACATTGTGTCCAGACAGCACTGCATACCCTACAGTTCAACATAGTTTGAGACCGGCCTGTGATAATTACTGCATGATGTTGGCACAGTTCTAATTCCATTAACAACCATTATGTTCCATTACTTTTGAGCTACTTTTGCCTCATAGTGCCACTGCAAAATGTAAAGTAGCTTCATGTCTTGGGCTCTTTGCCTATTCCCTCCCTGCTTATTGCCTTTGACAGATCTACTAGTCAACTCCCTGACAGTCTGACAGGGTCTTCCTCTAAAGCGTGTGCATGCCTGTAGCTCAATACAGCTTCATTCCTCAGCCCCACCCCCCTTTTCCCCCTGACACCACATCCTGTCTCCAGCCTCATTGTTAGGCCCGGAGGGGGCATCCCCTCTGGCCAGCTGCTCTCCGCTCCTCTCCGGGTCGCCTCGGCTGCCCGTCTGCTGCATGGATCACTGTGCTTCTGCGCCTAGATCCAGACGAGGTGGGGGCAAGAATCAGGTCATTGGGTATACAGAGCTGCAGGAATCGACCTTTCAGTCTCCTCTGTTTTTTTCTTGTTTGTTCGCTGAGACTAGCTACGGGATTACAGCTACTCTTGCCATAGTGCTTGAATACATATTTACCTTTAATGATACTTTTGGTATGCATTGTTCATGTTTTCCTTTAATAACACTCACAAGTGACATTCTTTTCTCATTAATTCAGTCGTGGGCTGGAGGTTAGTGAATCAGCCGGAGGGTCACTGGTTCGATTCCCAACAGAACACGACTGAAACACCCACAAGCAAGGCACCTAACCCCCATTTCCTCCCCTGGTGCTGTGGATAGGGCTGACCCCCGGTCTGGGCAAATGTGCCCACTGCCTCCCTAGTGTCCCTAGTATGTGTATGGAGATGTTTTAATTCATGGATGGGTCAAATGCGGAGGACATATTTCTTGGTGTGCAAGCACAGTTGGCAAATGGTTCCAAACTCTGATTCGCTAATGTAGCTAACTAGTTAGCTTAGGTAGCCAGTAAACTTGAACACTGAGGGCAACTATATTAATTAAAGAAAAGTGGTTTATCAACAAATACGATTTAATAATCTTCACTTGTACTTACGTTACTTGTGTTCCAGTGATTTGTTAGGACAGTAGCAGTAGTCTTCTTTGAGTAGGGATTTTTAGACCTCTTTCCACCCCTGTAAGTCCATGCGAGACTCTACAACTGTGTGGGAGAGGAGCAGGTCTCATAAGGCTGCGGCCCACTCAAAGGCTGTGGGTTTGGGGGATCCAGGGCAGGTCCCAATGAAACCCAGTACTGGTGGAGGAATGAAGAGAGGTGGAGATAGAGCAGGGGAGCGAAGGGCAAGTTAGGCAAGTTTCAATTTTAGGCATTAATATGCATAAAACATATCATCTCTGTATATATATAAAGAAATATATATGTATGTATGTAGTTGGTTCCCCTTTGCAACTGTAACAGCCTCCACTCTTCAGGGAAGGCTTTCTACAAGATTTCTACTGTGTCTGTGAGAAACTGGGCCAACGTTCCAATTCATCCCAAAGATATTCAGTGGGGTTGAGGTCAGGGCATTGTGCAGACCACTGGAGTGCCTTCACACCAAACTCCAAAAACCATGCATTATGTGCACGCTGGGGTTCAGTCATGCTGGAATAGGTCTGCTGCCACAAAGCATATCATTTTTAAAATGTCTTTGTATGCATTATTATTATCATTGACCTTCTCTGGAACTAAGTCCTGAAAAACAGCCCCAGACCCTAATCCCTCCTCCACCAAATTGTACTGTTGGCAATATGCGTTCTGCTAGACAGCGTCCTCTTGGCATCCTCCAAGTCTCCAGGTTTGCCCATCAGACTGTCAGCTAATAAAGCATGATTCATAGCTTCAGAAAACATGTATCCACTACTTCAGAGTCTAGTGGCAGTGTGCTTTACACCACTCCAGTTAACGTTTCGCATTGCGCATAGGCTTGTGGGCAGACCAAACAAGGCAGACCTAATTTCAGAAACTGAAGTGTGGATCCTATGACAGTGGCATATTTACAGTCATTGAGCTCTTCAGTAGGAGACATTCCATTGCCAATGTTTGTCTATGGAGATTGCATAACTATGTGCTGGATTTAGCACCAGTAGGTATGACTGAAACACTTGAACCTGGTAATTGGGAAGGGTGTTCACATACTTTTGGCCATATAGTGTATGACCTATGTCAGACCAATTAGATTGATCAAAATGGCCTGGAATAACATTTGTCATTGCTTTAAAACATGTTACATCAAGAATGCATTATCCCTCTTGTAAAAGGAGGTATGAAATTTTCTTGCCATAGCAATGATAATTCTTTCTTTCTTTCTCTCTCGCTCATGCTCTCTCTCTCTTCTCAGTTCAGTTCAGTTAAATACAGCGTTATTTGTGTAGTACTTTTCACAACAGTGACTGTCACAAAACTTCTATATGGGACTTTGGACTTGTACACTATTGAGCAATTCAGCGATGACACTGCCACAGAGAAATCTCACCATCATATAATTATGAAGAGACCTTGAGAAGATGTAAGAAACTGGAGCTGACATATCTGCTACATGTCCACTCTCACGCTGTGGTTCCAAGATGGATTGCAAGAGTTGAGCATGTGTTTCATAGATCCAAAACTACAGAGTAGACGAAAGATGAAAAAAGGGTAGAAACTTGCTGACGTTGTGGGAATTTTCAGGCCTTTCCAGTTGAATAGCAGGCTTTATGTTGTTGAACACCACCACAGCCACCCCAACGCGGATGTGCAGCCGCAACCGGAGGAAAAACCTCATTAAGTAACTTAATTATCGGAACTGTGCTGAGGTCTGCGCCCTGACTGCAGCATTTCTTGTATATGGTTTCTGCACAGGTAAGTGCATAAATATACTGCAGTGTGTTTTTCCAAAAGTTTAAGTTGCAAGATATGGATTGAGCTGTGAAGTTTGGTGGCTCAATGGATGGAGTTTAATGGTTTACCCCTTTTTCATACTGACCATAAAAGTTCAGTGTTATAGAGGTCTCTCAGTTGAACAATACCTTTATTTTTCCTGTTCAGCAATGTTGAATGTAGACTATATGAACAGGTGTACAATACGTATATGAGCATGTGTGTTGGAAACCCCATTCCAAAACTTTAGAGTTGTTCCTTACCTGTGACAGCCACAACTCTTTTGGGGAGACCTCATATATTGCTTTTCCACCAACAAATTGCCAATGCTCATTCCAGAACCTGTTAAGAATGGGCCCCCGTTTTCACCGGTTTGAGAGCCAATTGATTACGTATTTGGATGTGGGCGACGCATAAAAACAACACTCAGGAATTTTTTTCAGCAGGCCACTGATGGGTCATTTTGTTGCTGCTTTCATTGTTTCCACTTTGTTTTCATTCATTCTCCTTTTTGGAAAACGTCAGAATCAACAGCTTCACGTGTTGACGGCAGCACCGTCCCCTTGCCACTTGCGTCACGCATTCCATGGTTCCAGACCAGGAATTCATGGGGCTAGAACTGCACCGATTTTAGCCTGCAGCAAACCATTTTTTTTTGCGGTGGAAAAGTCCAGAACAGTTTTAGACTTTGGCATCGTCACCAGCACCATGTTGCTGGAAAAGAGTCAAGAGCGTGTCTATGGACAGTAATGTTGTATATAGACGATATAGACAAATGTATGTGGACACCTGACTTCATACCTCTATGAGCATATCGGAAGCCCCATTCCGAAACCGTGGGCATTAACATGGAGTTTTGCCCCACCATTGTGGCCATAAAAGCCTTGACTCTTCTGGGAAGACTTCAGAGTGTGTTTGTGAGAATTTGTGCCCGTTCACTCAAAAGAGAACAGTGAGGACAGGCACTGATGTTGGACGAGAACACTGGCCTGCAATTGATGTTCCAGTTCGTCCCAAAGGTGTTCAGTGGGGGTGAGGTCAGGACTCTGGAGGCCACTGAAGTGGCCCTCCACACCAAACGGATTTTACCATGTCTTTATGAGCCTTGTTTTGCTCACAGGGACAAAGAAATAGCCTTCCCCAAGCTGCTGCCACAAAGTAGGAAGCATATCATTGTCTAGAATGTCTTTGTGTGCTACAGCATTAACATCACCCTTCACTGGAACCAAGGGGGGCCAAACCCTGAAACACAGCCCCATTCCATTATCCCTCCTACACCAAACTTAGTAGTTAGCCTTTTTCTGGCAGANAAGCATATCATTGTCTAGAATGTCTTTGTGTGCTACAGCATTAACATCACCCTTCACTGGAACCAAGGGGGGCCAAACCCTGAAACACAGCCCCATTCCATTATCCCTCCTACACCAAACTTAGTAGTTAGCCTTTTTCTGGCAGAGTTCTTATTCAGACTGCCAGATAATGAAGCGTAATGCATCACTCCAGAGAGCGCCATGTTTCCACTGCTCCATGGTCCAGTGGTGGTGCGCTTTACAACACACTGCCTTACTCGCTTTCTTTCTTTAGTGACAAACACACAAGCGCATAAAGCACATGAAATATTTATTGCCATGTTTTCTCCACTTAGAGCAAATTAACATTTTATACACTTTCAAAGGGACTTTGAGCACAATTAGGACTCCAAAAACAAAAGAGGCGAGATGTTTATCGCAAAGTTTCCCTCCTTGAATCTACAACAAAAAGGAATCATTCCAGAGTTGCTTTTATAACAAAGTCTGAATATTTTAAGACATGGTGTGTCTCCAATTAAAACCTTCTTTTGAAGAGTACATTTGATATGCTTGCATATAAAGCTTAGCAGCTTAACATCCTTGAGTTATGCTGGTCTCAGTGTTTCTTACTGGTTCCAAACATGTTTGGTGGCTGGCACAACAGGAAATGTTTTACTGGTTATGCGGGTTTTTCGTTTTTCCTTAAGGCTCAACGATCAGTACTGTTCGTCTATGAATGTCTCTGTAGACTCTGTTCACTTTCTTCTATTCCTTTAGCCAGACATGACTTTCAGCTTAGTGTTTGTCTTTCGGTTCACATGCAAGTAGACTTCTACCAGACTTCTTGACTTGACTTAATGGTTCACAGCTTGTACATGTGGTCCATGGAATACTGTTAAATGGTAAACATTAGTAAACATTAGGTTTACCAATATTCCTTACATTGATACTTTTTCTTTAGAGAATCATGCATGGAAAATTATTTTTGGGAACAGCTCCAAAGAACCCTTTTTGGCACCTTTTCATTTTATAACAATGTCACTCATATTCTAATTGAGAAATTATCGAGCAGTGATTTTTTATGATCAAAATCAAGTAATCTATGAGAGCGAGCATTTGTTTTTGTATCATGTACATGAACAGCATATTTAGGTGCATAACTGTGATCCTGCTGGTGTGGGTATCCTCTCTTTCAGTGACACCCACAAACTGAGTGCTTGAATGATTTGAGGAGGTTGTTGGACCCTGCTTTTACAATGAATGTGGTAATCATTAATGCCTGGCCTAGAATTTAGGATAATCGGGCCAATTTTGAGGCCAATTTGCTCCACCCTTCAGTTGCAGTAGGTCAAACAATGATCTTCACAGATTATCCTGTGGTGTGGGGTGTCTATATTCCAATCTTTACTCCTCCAATCTCCAAACTTTACTCCTTCAATCTATTCCCTGTCTAGTATTGGCTGCCTCAGTGGTGAATCTTGAATATTAAACATGTTCAGTATTTACGACTCTGTATCGTGTAGTGTGAGGTAGATGTTGATTCTCTGGTGTGAAACTTGGTGTTGACATCATGCCTGAAAGATCCTTGACCAATGAGAGCAGAGCTAAATGGAATATGTCAGGGTGCACTTAATAAATGTATGGTACGTATGTATGTATGTATGTATGTACATACGTACATATTCACCTCAAGCTCGATTTGCTGTATATATATATTGCAGAAGGCGCGCACTGCCAGCATAGCAATAGCCTCACAATCATCCACCATGTTTGTGGAATCCCACAATGCAGCAGTTTGTTAGAAACTCCTGCAAGGTTTTGAGAATGTGAACTGTTGGTCAGGGCTGTTGTTCGTGTGCATAATCTGAAAGCATCTGGTGTTTAGCTCAGGGCAGATTGTGTAGTGTGGAGACGCTGATGACTAACAGCTAACAATCAAGGACAAATAGATCGTTATGTGTGGGGTCTCTCATGTTTGCAACGTAGGTTAGGATTTTTAGAGGCCTGTAGTGTGGACAAGGCATTAGCCAGTTCTATGAGAGCATGCATTGGGTTAATGATTACATTCGTCCCTGTCCAACGAAAAACATGCATCTCCATTGTCAATTTTTACTTTTATGCATCATTTGAACACAGCAGCTGCCATTTACATTTCATGAGGAATGGACCAACACAAATAGCTCAAAATAGCCTGGAAAAAAGTCTGGTTCCATTGACTTACATTAAAATTAAAGGCTGTTTTTGCCCTCTCCTGTAAAGTTGTCATTCTGGAGATACTTGTTTCTCTTTGGACAGCAACTATATGCTACCAAATACTGTACATTACATAGTGATGGAATTCTTGTTGGGCTTTGGTTAAAACAAAGTCTTTGAGAGTCTCAATGTCTTTGAGGACAGCTTTTTGAGTCATAAATTAAACCTGGTCCCAGCACAGCGTAATTTCGATCTGAACTATGTTTGATCCCCTTTTGGGGGAAAAAAGACCACATGAAATTAACTTCCCATGTTAATTAAACCACAGCTGGTTTTTGTATGCATATATGCCTGTGTGTGTAATAGTGCAACAAAGCTTGTCAGATTCGAATCGTCAGCTTGGCTTGAAAGAAGAGAACATTGCTTGAAAGAGGGCAAAAGACAAAAGGAATTTTTTTTGCTCTGATCAGTAAAAGACAGTAGAGGGACGGACCATTAAAGAGAAAGCCAGTGGTCAGAACTCAAAACCCAGGGCTACATGTCATATGTGTGTGTGTTCTGCCCCCTCTTTCTTTGTTTAGTTCTCCTTTGGTCTGTTGGGCCTCAGAGGACACACCCAGGCCATGATTATCTCATGGTTCGAGAGCTGGCCTGCTTTTCTGTGTTGAGACACTGCTTCATAATTTAAGCCTCTCTGGTGGCCTTCTGGGTCCAGATGTCCAAATGTGGTGAATTCGCTGACTGTTCAAGTTTGTAGAGAATGAAGATCATCTCATTTCTCTCATTTCAAGTCATTTTTAATATTAGGTCTTTGTGAACTTCGGGACAGATTATGATAACTGATAATTAATGTCTTTTTATGGTTGAAACTGGTGGTGAGAACCTTAATCTGGCCTATTTTGTTTCATATTTTAATACATTTTTTTCCCCCTTCAAATCCTTGATTTAAGTTTTTACTCGCTTTGAAACCCCAGCTGCACGTTTATGTGAAAGCATTAATTACCTAGACTGTGGCGGCCCACCATAGCCTAATCTGTCCCACCACAGTTTCATGCTGAACTGAAAATGTCTTTGCACTTCTCGTAATAACATAAACAACATTTGTGTTTTGCCCCGCTGGTTCGCCAAAGCATCTCATACTACCAGTCACTCCACCTCTCCGCTCCCCGGCTTTACACGTGCATGCTCATACACACACTTGCCCTGGGGCTGTAATACAGAAATTGCTTTTAAGATCTGACAGGTCAAGATAAGATTATTCAAATATTCATATCACAGAAGCAAATATTACCTTCATTTAGAAATTACACTGCAAAAAATGATATACTGGTAAGTAAAATAATCTTATATTTAGTAATATGATATATCTTAGATACGACATATCTTAAAACTCACATTTTTTGAGATTGTAAGCTTCATTGAGATTCATTTGAGATTGTAAGATCATTCATCTTGCCAATATATCATTTTTTGCAGTGTAATTTCTAAAGTAAAGTAATATTTGTTTCTGCAATATGAATATCTGGAAAGGTCTGATCTTGATCTGTCAGATCTTGTAACACAGAAGTAAGAAGTTTCTGTATTAGCTTAATTTAGAAATTACACAAAATACAGAATATCTTTAGAATATCTATATAATAGTTTATACATCTTAAAACTCTCATTTTGAGAAGATTATCCAAAATATCTACCAATACAGTCAAAATTGGGCTTACTAAAAATCACTTAAAACAAGTACAAAATAAATTATCTTATACTAAGCTTACAACAATCTCAAATTGAAAATGTCATGATGAGAATTTCAAAATGAGAATATCAACTAGGTATAGGAGAATTTACTTGCCAAGATATCATTTTCTGCAGTGTATTACTAACTTCTTTGTTATGTGTATTGTCTTTATTGTGGCAATGCTGCCAAACTGGAAGGGTGAATGCATATTTCCTCTGATTCACTTGCAGTCAGCCACTGCATCTTTTTAACTGCTGCTAGCAAAACGCTCTGGATAGCTCAACACGCTTGGAGGAGAACACTAACTTCCAGTTCTGTTAGATCAGCTAATGCTATCCAACATTGCACTGGGTTAGTGCCATGCCATCCTACCCACTCAGAAAGACCCAGGCCAGTTATGTTTTCTTGGAGTCACAACACAGCATCTTAGGAAATCTTAAACTACTCGATTGAAGTTGATGTCTTTTCCCAAGCCACCGATCATACATGCACAGCTGAAATGCAATCACATGATCAAAATGTTTCATAAGTAAGTCTTTATTTTTCAGGTAGTTACTTTTACTAATGTTACAAAGTCAAAACAGAGCTAAAGTGTGATAAACCGGAAGTTAGGATTATTGTGAGAGTGCCCCCTGCTGTTTATCAAAGCATCGCCGCTCTCCAGTTTCAGTTTCCATTTCGCTGATCTTGCTAACGTTTTCCCTCTTAATAAACAGACACACCTTCAGCTCTGTCTCCTCATCATTAATGACCATCACTGTATTTAATCAGTGTTAAGACATTAAGGTGATAAGTGGGTGCGAGATCGGTGTCTGGGGTTTTTAAAATAAAAAAACAAGCACCATTTTACCATACAGATAACTGTAGCAGCATTGTGCTAGTTATAGTGAACTGTGCTGCTTGTCACTGCATAAAAATCTCCTCACTTTAAACGTTTTAAAAGCTGCGCTGTACAATTTCTGGAGTTTTAGCTCATTTCTGAACCTGAAAAGTTGACATCAGTGCTGCTAACACATGCGGCAGCGTGTTTTCATCCTTCAGAAAACGATTGCATGCTCTAACCAGAGCCACTGTGATATTTCAACGAGTTTCGAGATGTGATTCCTTGATAAGGTCTCTGTAGTGCCGTGCACATTCTCTGACAGCAACTATTTTCAGCCTCTGAGGAGCAAGTTGTCTCCTCCTGGATATTTGTAGTGTTAATTCATGACAAAGTGCACCAGATTGATGCATTTAACTTTAAAATATACAAAATATTATTTATACACAGGGGCGTCTGCTGAGGTCCATTTTCATAGTGAATGTTCCAGTAGGATGTTCCAGTAGGAAAAAAAAAACAATCCCAATAGTGTACATGGTGTTGATTTATCAGTGTTGCAGTATCTGTCTCTGCATTGATATTGCAGGAGGCTGTAATTTGCACATGAGTGTCTAATGAATGACTAACTTCTTTGTTTGTCTTTTGCATTGTCTTTATTGTGGCTACCAAGCTGGAAGGGTGAAGGCTGGCACATTTCCGCTAATTCATCTGACGCCAGCTATTGCACCTTTTCAACTGCTTCTGGCACAAGGCCATTGGACAGCTCAACACATTTGGAGGAGAACACTTACTGCCAATTCAGTAACATCAGCTAACATTGTCTTGCATTGCACTGGGTTATGAGAAAGAAGGTGGGCCATCATACCCAAACAGCCAGTTATGCTTTCTTAACTAGGCATCAAACTCATAATCTCCTAATGATAGGACCAACTAATTAGAGTTTAATGTTGTTAATATTGTGAACATCTTGTCTAACCATGTTTGATCGCATTTGCTTCATTATCCTGCAAACAGGAAAAAATAAGGCAGACTGATCGTTAACCACACCAGGGATTTGCTAATATATGTTAGTTATAAGCTCTGCGGAGCAAAAATTAGTCACAGTGGTAGTAACTTCAGGCTCCTGCAGATCAAATTGCACAAGGGCGATGGGGCTATAAATACCTGCGGGGTGTGCGTGACGGGATTCATAGATTGAGAAGAGGTGCTACAGTGCAGTGAATGTCTTGCTGCATGTGTGGAAAGTGGCTCCAAAGCAGATGTTAATGAAGGAGTGACTGCATTTGGGCGTACTAAAGACCATAGTGTGAAGGAAGTAGCTGAATCTGCAGGTGTATGGAAGCATATGGTCATATGGGTCTACCAGCAGTGGCTAAAATCCCAATCTACAGGGAATTCACTCAGAATCTCCACCAAATCTGGTCCAGTTGTGCGATTCTTTGATGCAAGAGTGGCTGAACATTGATGTATCCTGCAACCAGAAACTTGTCCAGTCCATGCCAAATCCAATCACAGCAATTATTTATGCTTGTGGAGGTATTACACACTATTAGGTCTGATGACAGTGTAACCACAGTCTACCATTTAGCCCATACTATGCAACCCTCATACATTCTTTCTAAGTTGGATTCCTCTTCAATCCCAGAGGAGATATTGTTTTAAGAATTGGCACTTTGGAAATGGACATACAGTAGCAGAAAGTTTTGAAAGTGTGCGCTCACGTCCTCTTAACCTTCACCGTAAGCTTCCTGGGGAGACTCGTTATTGTAGGAAATTACTAAATGGAGCCTTAATCATCGAAACAGACGTCTGGGCTGACCGACAGACTGCCATTACTGTGTTAAAATTGCACTTAGCTAAAATATATGACCTTATCCTTTAACATGTGCCCAGAAACCCACGGCCACAGTGTTTCAAGCATTCATTTTATGTCCGGAAAACTGTTTTAATTATATCATATAAATGATGCCCAGTGTTCTTTAAGGTTACCGTTACAGAGCATGTGTATTACAGATAAGCTCTTTTTTCCTTTGTTATGCCTTTTTTTTTTTTAGCCTAGAGATGTTGTTTGTCTAGCATTTCATATTTATATGCCCTCATGGAGTTGAGGAAACTTCTGCATTTTCAGTCTGACATACAGCTTTGTTTTATATGAGCATGGTGATTTTAACTGTAGATGTTATAGATCCCCATGGAGTCTCCTTTCATTATAAGCCAGCATCCGGTACGGGCTGTTAAACTAACCTGTGCACTTTTAAGCTGCTTATCAGCAAATATTTGACCTGCGGTGACAGTGAGTGATTGCTGATAGCAGAGGCAGCGCTGGTGGTTCAGTTCGCCATTAGCATGCCATTATTCATAATTAGCCTCCGTGTCAGAGAGAGGCTGAACTGAGGGGCTGCCTGCACATTACGGTGAAATAAGCATGTTTGATGGAAGTGGTTCTGCATTAACTGGCAGAACCACTTCCATCAATGTAAGACCAGGATTTGAAGGCTGAAATGGTCTCTGTGGTAAAAAAAAGTAGGCAGCAACCTAAGGTCCCCCATGATCCAAGGGCACCGTGAAGATACAAAGCTGATACTGTACGTGTTGATGTTAAATAACATTTTCCAGAATACACTCATCGTCAAAAGAATAGCTGCACAAATTTCACCCAAAAGGAATCAACCCACAGTAATGAAACATGGTGGGTTTAAGTGCACACTAGCAAGGATGGACCTTATTACTGTACCTGGCTGACCCAACAGCCACGATTGCCCACATTCTGCGAGCAGTGATGCCCTCCATGAGTCATCCTGGCTACAGGACGCAGGACTACATGCACGCAGACCGTTATGATTATTGCCCTTAACACCACGTCAACGTCGCCACAGACTGCAGTGGTGTTGTGCAAGACTGTCATGGACTCAGAATGGCAGTGACGAGTCCCACTTTTGTCTTGGTGGAGGCACCATGGTCAGCACCAAGATAAACAGTTTGGTGTCACTTGTCACATGTCCAGAAGTCCTGGTGTCACTCCACCCCTACAGCAAAATCTGCAGGAACTGTGTGAGAATAGTCAAGCTGGATTGGATGGATTATCACAGGACACCTCCGGAGATGTCTGGCATGCTGCATTATCAAACATGGCGGCCCAGCACCATAGTGAGAGACACATTTTCTGTATGTGTAGCTCAGTAAATATTGCCGCTATCAGACTAAATTTATCATCATTTATTGTTCCTGGTAACCTTTATCTTCCTTCCCAATAGCACTGCAATCCCACACTTCCTTCTGGATACATTTGTTTAGTAATACCAATGAGAGAAAACCCACAGCACTGTCTTGAAATGAGCAACACTTACCATAGACTGTAATGTAACATGGCAGTACATAATATAACCAATAGAACACTTCCAGACCGGAATTAGTGTCATTAGGTCATTTGAAAGCTATGTCATGAGAATACGTGTCCAACATTCATCTTGATTTATGTCCCTCCAGTTTCCCAGCATCAAGCTGGTGCAGTAAGCCAGCTGAATGGCCAGGAGCGTTCCTATCCCGACATCTGTTTTTATTTTATTGCAGGGATCCTCAAATCTGAAACTTGGATCCAGTTTCTGGTCCTGGATTTTGTATTGACTGGTAGGTTCTATTAAATTATCAGTGCTTACAAACTCCAGAACAGGAATGTACATTTAAGGTGGACACATGCCTAACCCAGTGTTTCTCAGCCTTGGTCTTGCAGGTACCCTTCCCTTTAGCACTTTCCCTGCTCCCTCCACACCTAATTCAACTTACCAGCTCAGGGTTGAGAAACACTGGCCTAAACCATATGACCTTAAAACGTGTTCTTCTAGGGACCTTTGGTAAAGGCCAGGGGTCGTCAAATCCAGAACTTTGAAGAACAGTTTCTGGTCCTGAGATTTGTAATAATTGGTAGGCTTTGAGTATGAGTGCTACAAATTCCAGGACCAGAATCTGGATTTAGGTTTGGATTTGAAGACCTCTTTTTTTTTTTTTTTTGAAGACCTGCTTTATTGGGTCTCCAGGTCAGCTAATTACCAGTGAAATATTCTACACTACACACAGTAACAGTCAGTAAACAGCAGTGGTACCTAAATAGGTTTACATTACACTGGGTTTTGCAAGTTATGTAACCCTTGCGCATGCCTCAAATATGGTCCCCCAAGAGTGAGTGCCCTTTGTTAATTAAACATAGCAGGAACTGTCTGCTAGAATAAATGATGCCAAATTGATGTAAATAAAAGGGCGTTAACATTCTGAGCGTATCTGAGAGTAATTTATTGCTCTCTGCAGGCGTTTAGCTTTAAGCCTCCGCAGACAAGACAATATGACAGGCATTTTCTTGTAACCCATTTGTCCTTTTTATGACAACAACTTTAAAAGAGATAAACAAGGAAATAACACGCTGCATTCATATTGTACTCAGGAGGAGCAGGAGGGCTGGCTTGCTATAGCAGCATAATATGACCCATACAGAGCAAAGTTTAACAAAGTTTAAACTAACACATTACACTTACTGAGTTACTGTACACCGACACACTACTTACAGTACACTAACACATTACACTTACCGAGTTACTGTACACCCACACGCTACTTACAGTACACTAACACATGGCACTTACCGAGTTACTGTACACCAATACACTACTTACAGTACACTAACACATTACACTTACTGAGTTACTGTACACCAACACGCTACTTACAGTACACTAACACATTACACCTACTGAGTTACTGTACACCACCACACTACTTACAGTACACTAACGCATTACACTTACTGAGTTACTGTACACCAACACACTACTTACAGTACACTAACGCATTACACTTACTGAGTTACTGTACACCAACACACTACTGACAATACACTAACGCATTACACTTACTGAGTTACTGTACGCCACCACACTACTTACAGTACACTAACACACTACACTTACTGAGTTACTGTCCACCAATACACTACTCACAGTACACTAACACATTACACTTACCGAGTTACTGTACACCGACACACTACTTACAGTACACTAACGCATTACACTTACTGAGTAACTGTACACCAAAACACTACTACAGTACACTAATTGCTGAGTTATTGTACATGACTGGGGTCACCATATGCTGTCATAAGTAGTCATCGCAGACTTTGTTCAGTAATATAACAGGGTCATGTTATCATTGCCATCGATGGTCATGTCAGATGATATAATGTGTGATGTATGGATGGCTAACTGGCAGTAAACTTAGAAACAAGGTAACACTTCCACTCTGCTAACACTGACATAGTCATGCCCTAAAAATATCATGGTAAATATCATATGCTGTCATGATATCATTGTTACCATGACAGATGGCATGATCTTTGCTGTTCTGTCAGCTGATGTGACATGCTAATTTTGCTGTATATCTAGCAGCCATGACATCAAACCTTATGACATCTGTCACATGGTAATCAATGGTAAATACAGCAGAGTTAATTCTGACTTTGCAGTGTGATTGGCTGAAAGGCGTTCTGTTTGTGCCAATATGTCCTGATAATGGCACTCTTTATTAATCAGTCCCTTTAAGTAGCACAGTGTCATTTGGAGAAGAGTGATCTGTATGAACCTTTCATCTCGTCTCACACTACTAGCCTGCCGGAAGTTTCTGTCTTTATTTTATTTTATTTTATTTTATTTTATTAGCTTTTTTCCATATACAGCTATATTTATACAATTATCACATTTAAATTGTTTAGATTTCTTTATGTCATACAAGCCACATAACAGACCCACTCCAAAGTTAAATAGCCACATAAGTGAAAGAATATGTTACAACCAAAGAAATGACCGATGAAAATAAACAGAGAGATGAAAAATGAGCAGAAAGAAGCCCCATGAATAAATAACCAAATAAACAGCATACCAATGGATCCTACAATCATTCAAAATTACATAGATAAGTAAATAAATAAAACACAACTTTGATCGTAACAGGTCCATAACATGGTTTCATCACTTAGTGTTTTCACACTTGTCCCGCACTTTTCATGCATTTCACACTTTTCATACTTGAGTCCGCACCTGGGAGAGATTGTGGGCTTGTTTTGGGAGAGGGGCTCATTATCGCTGGTTTGCTTTCACACACAAGAATTCCATTTGAACCAGGGATCGATTGCTCAATTGCTCTGTTTGCTCTGTTTTCCTTGGATTCAAACACTCAAGCGATAATGAACAGTGGTTTTTGTCCACAGCAATCCTTTCAGTCCTGCCATCACCAAACTTTGAAAAGGGAAGAAATGGAAAAGTCGAAGTAGACGTGTTACAAAAAATGAACTAATCATGCAACACCCATATGCAGCGGTGGGAGCAAAGAGCTTCCACACGCACCTCGGACCACACCGGGGTTCACTGGAGGAGGACCCCAGACCACCATTCCCAAGCTCGAAATCAGTTGACCAGATGTATCAATCTGGTTTGGGGAACTGCCCTGAGTGAGTAGGTGCAGTTTGGTTGCTGCAGATTGAACGTTACAATAAGGTTAGGTAGTGCTAAAAATGAATGGGACTCTATAGGAAAAGCGAGGGATGGGGGAAATAAGTACGGGTTGGACCAACATTGAATTTGTGCTTGGGGGTCTGCCCTGGAATAGTGTTTTTGAAACGGCGTCTGTCGGTTGAGCAAAAGAACAGTCGATGGGCATACTTTTCTACCCCATTCATTCTTAATAGGGAAAGAAAAACATAATTTACATTTTTCTGAAAGCCATAAGTCAGATCAAAAAGCTGCAGGCAAGCATGCCATTCCCGATCAGACTGATCATTCCAGAGCTGGAACAGTCTCAAAAACGGTGCAACTAGTTAGCGGACGAAAATCTCTCAACCAAGAAGAAGAAGAACATGAATCTGGTAATGATGTTGCGCATTGCACAGTCACTAATAATTGGTGTAATTGCATCAGTACGCTCAAGGTCATGCTATACCAAGAGACATTGACACTGGTGTGCTGTGCTCATAGCGACATGCCAGTATTTCATGATATAGCACAACCTTCAGTGTATTATTGATCTTTCCTTAACCAGTTTTGGCTAGTCTAACCATGTTTTGATGAAAGGCAGTGGGCTTAGCTGCTGTATTGAGGGTGAAACATGAACACAATTAGACATGCTAAAAACAGACATTTGGCAAACAGAGCTCTGCCACTTACTTCTACCGGCAGGGTGTGTGACGAGATGCATAGATTGGGAAGAGGTGCTACAGTGCCGTGAATGTCTCGTTCCATGTGTGGCAAATGGCTCCAAAGCAGATGTTAATGATTGGCTAAAAGGAGTGACTGCATTTGAGCGTGCCAAAGATCATAGTGTGAAGGAAGTGGCTGAATCTGCAGGTGCATGGAAGCGTACGGTCATACAGGTCTACCAGCAGTGGCTAAAATCCCAGTCTTCAGGGAATTCTCCTCAAAATTGTGCCAAGGAAGGCATCCACCAAATCTGACCCAACTGCGCAATTCTTTGAGGCAAGAATGTCTGAACATTAATGTGGCCTATGTGACGAAACTTGTCCAGTCCATGCCAAATCCAATCACAGCTGTTATTCGTGCTTGTGGAGGTATTGCACGCTATTAGCTGCTTATCCTTTTGGGTTGTAGGGAGTCTTGGAGCCTACTCCAGCACTCATTGGGGAGAAGGCAGGAAACACCATGGACAGGTTGCCTGTCCATTGCAGGCCTGTTATATTATTGGACATATCTGACACGGTCATGTCAACGTTATGAAGCAGGATTCAAGTGAAGTGAAGTGAAGTGTTACCAATCACTAACACATAGCCATATCCTACAGCCTTCGTTTCAGAGCGGACATGGTTTTAGTCAGGGCTCTCCCTAAAACTGCTGTCTACAACATTGCCTCATCTCAGCAGAGCAGTGTGAATGGGGCTTAGGTGTTTACTTCGTCTCCGCTTTCTATGGGCTTAGTGTCAGCATAATAGATAATGACTGCATTAGTCTATTTAAAGGCTCAAATTAAGAGTCGTCTGCATAGTCAGTTAACTCCTTTCATTATGCCTGACACCAGCAAACGTCTGAAAGTCAGATGCATTGCATCTCGCGCTTTAGCTTCTGTATATTACTGGGTATCATTGTGTCAGCTTCACACAGTACAGAGTACAGAGTCTAGGCAGATTGCCTGTTACCAATGTTCATTTTCTTTCATGTTCATTTTTCATAAGCTTCCATGGAGTTGGGAGAAACTCCACTTGATGACTGCTTTAATAGCATCTTTGCCTTGAGGATCTGTTCCTAAGATCATAAACTTACAGTATAACTGAGTGAAACTTTTTGGGTTTTTTCCCCCTCATAGCTCGTATTTGGTTGTGTAACGCTGCTGTCAGAGGAGTGCTCTTATGAAGCTGGGCCGTGTTTAATCCTGATCTAAACTCCAGAGTTATTGCACTCAGATCCAAAGATGTCAGATGACAGATGTACCATCTGTCTTAACAAGTGTGCTGCTTCTTGGTGCAGATTTCTGGCGCTTTCTGGAACATTCTGCCACTCCGCACGGGGGCCATTATGCACTTGCAGGATGAAAGGAAAAACAGGCCTCTCGTCTGGCATTTACTCTTCTTGGCGTTTTTCGGTTGTGAGGGTTATTGTGATTCATTGGAAGAGGCGGAGCTGAGCTCATGTGACTTGGGTAGCAAATTTCAGTCGGTGTAGTTGATGCAATGTATGCCCAAATGTTTGTAGCCACCTGCTCATACGTTTTTCGGAAATTAAGGGTATTAATAGGGAGCTGGCTACGGTAAAAGTCTCTACTCTCATGGGAAGGCTTGGAACATTGCTGTGAGGATTTAATTGCCACCTTCAAGAGCATTAGTGAGGTTTGGTACTGATGTTGGATGATTTAGTCCTCAATCAGAAACACCAGCCCATCCCAAAGGTATTGGATGGTGCTCCATCATTCCAGAGAACGCAGCTCCTCTGTTTCACAGCCCAATGCTGGCGGTGCGGGCTTTATACCCCTCTAGTCAGTGCTTGCCATTGGGCATGGTGCAGCTTGGGCATGGTGATTGCTCATGTGCAGCTGCTTCAGAGCATCCCATTCCATTGACAATGCCTTTCTTTGGAGATCATACAAGCTTTGTGGCACACAGTTGAATGCAAGGGGGCTTCTTGATGTAACTCTCTAATTAGTAGGGTGTCTGGGTACTTTGGGACAGTTTATGTACGACGAGAGGAAGAAGCAATGGCAGTTCAGAGGTTCTGGAATCTTTATTGTAGGATAGCATTAGTGCTTCTTTCTACACAGTGGTTCTTATGCCTAATCTTTGGTTGGTTGACCATTGATGATGCTTATTGTGGAAGAGTCGGAATCCGGCACAGAGACCATGTTTTAGTGTGTGTTTTGTCTCCTGACTCAGTAATGCTACTTCTAGTTTCAGTGAATCACTCTGGCACTACGGTTTTGCTTGTGTGTTCTGTCTGTAATGGAATATTGTGTAAATTTCTCTAATATCATTTATTTCATATGAGTTTATCTAGTTTCATGATATTTTTGCCATTATTCATCCCTATACTGGTCATTCCAACAGATTGCAGTACCCTACATGAAGCACAGGGGGTGATATGGCTTCTGTTTGTATGTTGCCCAGACACAGCTTTGACTAATTATGGTGGCATGGTTTAGTTGAAAGAAACCATAATGGTTAAATTTCTCAATTCACTGACCAATGTTCAATACATATATTAATTATAGAAATTATGAGTAAGTAGGGCACAAAATATAAACTGACTTTTCATAAACGTTTACCAGATTTTAGTAGAATGTGCTTTTTTATCTTCATATTCTTGTAGCAACTTCTTCTGCGATATTTGAATGCAATTGAACTGATATTTCTTAAAATTAATTTAAAAATTTTAAAAGTAATTTTTATTGTTTCCAAGTTGTACATGTGAGTCACAAAATGTACACTTCAATCACCCATTTGTCGGCTGTAATATTACAACATCTAAAGGCATGTAACCATTTAACAAGGACAGCTTGTCACATTCTAGTACTGCTACTACAGCCTCCACATGGTGGAGTTAGTTTTCAAAAATAAGCAATGAGAGAGGTCCAATGAGGTCCATTATCCCCCGTAAAACTTGGTTATTATCTACAAACTCAAAAAGCAAGCAATAGAAAGCATGCAAATGAAATAATTAATTTTTATTATGGTGATATTTGCACTTCTATTTGGTGGGCAACATTTTGACACACTACAATTTTTTTTTATTTGATGCCATTTCTTTATGAATTAAGATTGGAAATCTTTTCTGTTTTAAACAACGTTGAGCTCTTTGTTGACATTATTGTGTTTGCATTGATTTGCAAGACATTTAAGTGACAGTCTGTTGCAATAAGCCTCACCTATAGGGTAAGTTGTAACTTTTGCTGTCATGCCGAGTTGTTCCTAAAGGCTAGGTACTCAAAGCAACATGTTTTCGTTTGTAGCAGAGATGTGTAGGTTGCTTATATAAAACTATTGATCCTATTTCAAAGACATGGCGAAACGCCCAGGTACTGATGCATGTATTTAGTGCACTCTCTAGAACATCAGGTCACTTCTTCGTGAGCTGAATACAGTAGTTTAAAGCGAACGCACTTAAACTATGCAGTGTATGTGGCTTCATTTAAGTTCTTGATATAAACATTTCTTGGGTTGTGTTTGAATCTGGTGCACAGTAGCCAATGGTAATGCTTTGGTCAGGATAGTGGTCTTCTGGTCTGATAGTGTGTCACATTTTTCCTTTTGCCAAATTACTGGCAAGTCAATTGTACGAATAAAGCAGAAGCAGAAAAACCACATAGACCAGCAGGTAGATAATCTCCTGCAAGTCACCGTATTACTTTGCGGGTCATTTCACAATTTCTTACTGATTTTGTGTTCAGCTTCAATTTGTTATTTGAAGTCGTTTCTGTAATATGCCCTGTTGAAAAAGGATATTAGAAGAGATATGAATATATTAGTAGCATATCTGGAATTCTAATAAGGTGAACAGCAAGTTTATGGTATTCGGGCTGTGGGTCTTGCAGTGTGATTATTACATTATTACACCGTTCAGTTTTGCTATTATACACTTCTGAGATAGATTCCACTTTCTTGCCCTGCACTGCATGTATGATGAGCGTCTTCGGGTTTACTAGTGGCAGTCATCAAAACAATCTGCCTTCAATTACTGAGTCCAAACCAGTAATTTCCACATTTGTTCACCATGTTCAGTCATTTTCTATTCACATAGCAACATTGTCTTAATCCAACACTATGCTACACTTGCACTGGAAAAATAGTATATTATCATGATTTTGAATGTAGTCAGTATATCTAATATTTAATGATGACAATAATAGATCTTTATTTATATAGCACTTTTAGTTACAGCATCTCATAGTGATTTGCATAGGAATATAAGTACAACACTCTGGTGTAAACAAAAATAATATCCCTAGTACAAACAACAGATGAAAGTAAGCCACAATATCTAGCCTTATGCTAGCATAGACAGATTAGTAGCAACATAAGAAATGGATCGTCCGCTAAGCTCCAAGAGAGCCTAGGAAGCTTGCGGTTTGCAGTAGGTCCGCAAAGTGGTCGGTACAGGTCATAATGTTGCAACAAATCAGTGAGAAGTGCGGAAACTAGGAAGCCTTAAATGTCATAAGCAAGGAGCCAGCAATACATTGCAGTAGGCTAATCTGGTAGTTATGAAAGCAAGAATTAATTTCTCAGCATGTTGTAGGGTTAGCATGCATCGTTTCCTTGATATGTTCCCCGAGTGATAAAGTATTCATGGTTTGGGACAAGCTTTCAGTGTTACAGCAAGTTCTTTAACTGTAGCTTTTGGTTGCACTGAAAAAGCATTAAAGTCACTGACAAAATCTGCAGCTTTATTTCAAGTGGTTGCAGCAGCAATACTTCATTTAGATCAGACTTTAGTAGGATCCAGACCTTAATGTCTTTTAACACAAGCTTCCATTATGTGTAACCGTTGAGTCTGGCTGAGCTGACATGTATATATGAGTATCATCAGCATAAAAAAGAAAGGCGACGTTGTTTAGGGGTTTATGTATCCTAGGCATTGTATATTAAGGTAAAACAGTAAGGGCCCTAAAACGAATCCCTGTGGGACACCATATTGCACTCTTCTATGGTATTTTTCTTTGTAATCGATTGGCCTGTCATTTTGCTTGTTTCATTAGATACAACTACTTTATTGCAGAGGAATGACATTCTGTTCCAGCGTATACCAATTCTATTGAGGAATGACTATTGTCTTTATATTATATTATATTAGACGATATTATTGAAAATATATTGACTGTATTTAAGTTAATTTCACAGGTATCGAGTGTATCACACAGATCTTCTCAGTGCTCTTTGAAGATCTATAAAGAGTCAGGAGAAATAGAGAAACCATCACGGATATCTGTCCTTCCTGTCTCATTTTATGGCTGGACTACTGCTGTCTTCTTAAGTGCCATATTCGCTGTGTGGGCCAAATGTGGCATGCCAAGCAAAATGTAGCCTCCCTCATGTTGCAATATGCGCATGCAATATGAATTCCAAGCCTGGTTTACTGTTACAGAACAGAGAGTTCTGGATCTGAAGTCTGATGGAACCATGCTTGAACTGGTCTGAACTGATCTAAATAACTCATGCAAGCTCATATAACCACATAAATGCTGCATAGTACCTAAGCTTATAGTTCAAACCATGCATCTGGACATTAGATGTGTTTTTCCTGCTTGTAAAAACACTAAATATAATAAAAAATAAACCCTAAACAAACATCAATGTAATAAAAGCTAACAAGAATGTATTGTCTGTTTTCCTTAATTGATTTCGTTTATTTGAATGTTTATTTAATGGAACACTGATGGATAGGTATCGGGTGATCGGTATTAGGAAAGAGCTACAAATAATACTGAACTGCCTCAAGACTCAGAAATGGTTTAGCCAAACGCACACGCCGTGCATAAAATAGATAATTATTGCATTAATATTATTTGTATTTATTTTAATATCGTCATCAATAGAATAGTTGCACCCAGAAGGAAGTATTGGATTGCAGTGCTACTGGGAAGGAAGATAAAGGTTACCAGGAACAATAAATGATGATAAATTTAGACTGATATGGGCAATATTTATTAAGCTACACATACAGAAGTAGTGTCTCTCAGTATGGCGTCAGGCCGCCATGGTTGCTAATGCAACATGTCAGAAGTCTCAGCCAGGGGTTTGTACAGGTTTCTAATTGTGTCCTGTGATAATCAATCCCATGCAGCTTGAATATTCTCACATAGTTCCTGCAGATTTTGCGGTAGGGGTGGAGGTGGAGTGACACCAGGCCTTCTGGATGTGTGACACGTGACAACTGTGCTGACCATGGTGCCTCCACACAGGGATTTGTTGGTTGTCTCCTCCAAGACAAAAGTGGGACTCATCACTGAAGATGACCTGCTATCATTCTGAGTAACTCCATGACGCTCCATGTCTGGAACGACACCGTTGCAGTCTTTGGCGATGCTGATGTGGTGTTAAGGGCAGTTGTCCTAATGGCCTATGTGCATGTAGTCCTGCACCGTGCAACCATCTGCCAATGGTTCTGGCACTAACAGGATGACTCATGGAGGGCATGAATGTCTGTAGTCGTGGCTGTTGGGTCAGTCAGGTACATTGATATGACCTGTCCCTGCTTACGTCACACGCACAGCCGAGCATGAAACTTGAATCATTTGCATGTCTCACAATATCAAACCTACCCACCAACTTTTGTTCCTGGCGGTTGATTCCTTCTGTGTGCAGCTATCTGTGCAACTATTCTTTAGATGATGAGTGTAATATTATTTTTAGAAGCTTATAAAAGCAGAAAACCATTTGCAGGTGTACCATACAGTGAATTTACCACAACTAGGGGGTTTTACTCTGGATCATATTTTGCCTGACAGTAAAACATTATGGCTCATTGCTTTATTTTGCTTTTTTTGATGCTCTGTTTATGGTAATTCAGGAAAAATATGAATGTTACCCTCTAAATAAAAGCAATTTTCAATCTGTTCTGTTTACGTTTGAGCATAACACCTGACGGAAGTGTAACAATGTACGAGAAATGACAAGCTGTGGTAAAAAAAAAGGTCATTTTCAGTGGCTTGAATGGCTCGATATGGCACTGGCTGTCAACCCTGTATTTGTAGATATCCATTAACTAGACAATTACCACAATGTAATAAAAGAAGGAGGGGTAGGGGGGGATCTCTGTATTCATGAGATTCATAATGCAAATTTTATTAAGCTGGCACCTTAAATAAATGTATTTTCTTCTGCTCCCCTCCCGCAGTAGCCACAGATAATGGAGTCCAAAATTATATGCCCTTTTCTTGTCATCAGAATGAACTGATTGACTTGGTGTATTCATTATTGCTTGTGCTCATGGGCAGATCTCCTCCAATGAATGCAATCTTGAAATACAATACAGCTGGTAATTAGGATTTTTAATGAGCAGACCCAAACTGTAAACAGGTCCAATAGAGCAGTTCTGCTGCAGTTTGGGGCTATTAACTGCTCAAACAATCATACTGAGCCCGTGAAAAGCTTTTTACGGCCAATGTGCTTGAACACACTCTCTGCAGCGTTTAGTGCTGTGACCTGAAGTTAAATCTCAAAGTTGAACTTCCATTCCAAATGTTTTCTTTTTGGTTTGGATCACTGGGCGCCTTTCAGTGCTCAGCCCGGAGCTAGCGTGTTCAAATAGGAATGTAAATGTGTTGGATAAAGATGGATTTGTTATATTTTGGTCCATGCAATGTGAAATGTGACGTGACCGTTTCAAATAAAGCTTTTCCATTTAAAATAAACACGCTGCGCTCCGAGTGCTGAGCAAGTGGACTAATTACATTGTGCGCTTACATGGTGGGACAGTCTCTCTAAAGCATGGTATACGAAGTTTAATAATTCATCATATTAATATTTATGCATTGCTATTATATTCAAACAGAGTCGGCATATACAGACTTGTCAACCTCTATGTACCCCTATTGGAGAAGCAGTCATGACTGCCCATCCTGTGCGTCTGATGCTGCTACTTTATCTGCCTTGACTGGGTGCCCACTGCTTTCCTGCCAATGCTATATGAAAGCTTTGCCTGCATCCTGTTGACCCGTCCGATGATCCTTTATTTTTTTCCTGCTTCACTAACTGACCAGACATTTCTTCCTCTGCCTCACAAAACACTGAACGCTTCTCTTATTCTTCCTAATAGATCATCACCATATGCACTTTGCAGCAGAAATGGAGAGTCCAGGTTTTGTACTATGATCAACTCCTTATGGTGGTCACTGATTTCACTGGTGGTTCTGTTTCTCACTGTGACTCTCATAGGACTGTAACAGCTAACGGTTATTCTATATTCAATATGGCATATAACTGTAAATTCCTATCCTTCTGATTTTGCTTTTGTGCTTATTTTGCTATCCGTAAAGGAACAGAGGAGGATGGGTTCCCCTTTTGAGTCTTGGTTCCTCTCGAGGTTTCTTCCTCTTGCTTTGAGGGAGTTTTACCCTGCCACTCTTGCCCTTGGCTTGCTCACCGGGGGCTTGGAACCATATTTTCTGTAAAGCTGCTTTGTGACTGTTGCAAAAGGCGTTTTTATTATATATTTTTTCAATATAAAAACTCAAGCAAACAAAGAAGCAAGATGGTATAGGGTGCGGTGCCTGTGAGGCTGTCATATCTGCCTGTCGTGTTTTGATCTTTCTGGGTCTCCATTTGCTCTTCTCAATGTAGACATTGCCCATCTGACATGTACTGAAGACTGCTAGAACAAGGCAGATGAAAGCAAATGTCCATTCTGTCTCTCCAAAACCAGACCAAGTGGGCAATCTGCTGTTACAATTACGGAGAGCAAGCATTCAATAAGGCAATGACTGCTCAAGTGGTTCCAGACTGAACGTTGAGACCAGAGCTTCTTCTTGAGGACATCGGATGTAGACTAGATTTGAAATGAAAGGTTATTTCAATAACTGAGTAATTTGTTGTCTAATTGAACCATCATCCCTCTGCTGTTTCTACTCACTGTGCTCCTCAAAGCGCTGCTATCATTCAAAGTTCTGTCTGAGTGCAGCGAAACCAGATGGCTCCCTATACTTCCCATAGTGCACTGCAATCTATCAGAATGACAGTGGTTTTGGTCCTAAATGCCTTTTTGCTCACGATCGATGTAGGTGATGACCAAATGACTCAACATAAAGAACCGGAAAATAAGCTTCTCCTGAAAAGCAAGTAAATTAACTATTCAGCTAAACAGACAATGACAAAGCACGCACATGTGCACTCAAAAACTTCTCAAACTCAGTGGTGGACAAAGTACACAAACCATGTACTTAAGTTAAAGTAGAGATCCCCAAGGTAAAATACTCCTCCAGGTAAAGTAGAAGTTCCTCCCTTTAGACCTCCACTGGAGTAAAAGTACTAAAGTATTCACCTTCAAATGTACTGAAGTATGGAGAGTAACAGGAGCATGATTTATTATCTCTCTAATGTCCTATTATCATTTCTGGAACAAGACTCTTAATCAGCTCACTTTAGGTGAAGACACTCTAGTGTCACTGTCAGTTCACCAGTCTTTAACAGAAGGTCATTAATTAGTCAATTCAAACAATCATCAGCACAGAACACTAAAGGCAAACAATTTCCATTAGCTAGAACCAAGTGGCTATAAAATAATGTTTTGCAAACAAGCAAAGTTTCGGTTTAAGATTTATTTGCAGCTTAGTTACTAGTTTAAGTTCAATAAGAACTTGCTTTAAACAGGATCACTAAGTTTTCCTGTACTATACTGCATCTGTAGGTCTCTGTTCATAAACATAAACTAGGCAAACAAATTTATTATAAAAGGAAATAGTGGTTGTATAAAGTCACAAGTGCATGTGTACATATTAATATATTGTGATCTATTTACCCAAAAAGTCAGAAACAATGTGTTTTATCTTTTCTCTAATCCTTTGATGTGTGATTGTCAGTCAGTATTTGCAATAACCCCATCCTGCTTTACCTGCCTTCCTCCAGGTGGTCCAAGCTTGTTTTGTTTTGACATGTTACTTTTTATGTGGACATAAGCCGAAAAAAGCGACAAATTTTGCATAATGTAGTGGAGTATAAAGTAAGATAATTGAGTTTGAAATGTAGTGGAGTTAAAGTACAAAGTTGTCTAAAATGGAAATACTTCAGTAAAGTACAGATACACGGAAAGACTACTTAAATACAGTAACTAATTACATTGACTTAGTTACTGTCCACCACTGCTCAAACTGCTGAAGGCTTAAAATGTGATGATATTCTCACTCATAGTGTATAAAATACATAGACTGTATGGTAAACAGTGTGAATGGTTGCTGTCACAACAAATCTGCATCATCAATTAAGTCACTGGCCAAAGAAAAACAAGTAACTCCAAAATGGCAACTTTACAGGAGAGGCCAAAAACCTCTTTTAACTTTAATATAAGTCAATGGAACCAGACTTTTTTCCAAGCAATTTTGGGCCATTTCTGTGGGTCCAACCAATATAAACGGCAGCTGCTGTGTTCAAATGATGCATAAAAGCAAAAATCAACCAAAAACTGAGATGCATGTTTTTCTTTGGACAGCAATGTGTAACGATAAACAGACAAACGTTGACGCAAGCAGAGCCAAAAGCAATACTAGTTTTATTATGAATACAAGGGATCAAACTCAGCAACTAAATCAAAGCGAACATACCCGGAGAAGGAGAGCAGAGCCAACAGCCAAGAGATAAGCGAGGGGTAGAAACCAAATGATCAAAATAGTCAGCAAACAAGTTTAAAGGAAAAACGGAAGTCAAAACCAGAGAGCAGAACGGAGTAATGAAGGAGGAACGCTCAGTATGACGTATGACAACTAGGTTGACAGTACCTCACAACTAGAGAGAGCAAACAGATTCATATATGGATGGATTAGAACTCAGGTGAAGTGGAATGTGAAGGTGAGTGGTGATTGACAGACTGGGAGCACGTTAGTATGATGTCATGCGGAGATGGCTGCTGGGTAATGCAGTTTGGAGCGTCGGAGGTAGGGGGAGATCCCGGAAGCCTGACATAGTTATATGTTAACCCATATAGGAACAATTGAAAAATACAGGCTCTGAAAAAGTGAAGCCCTGTTGTGCTCTCATGTTTCCCAATTTGGCTTTGTCAGAAGAGTGTACAATACACAAAACAGATTCAGGGCAGTGTTGGTTATTAGTTTTTGCATTGTTAGCGCTATTGTTATTAGCTGTGGAGAACAGGTGTCTTTCTTTAGTCATGTTTTAGTGGCCCTGACAGCGCATCCTTTAACTCTAATAGAAATCTGAGAGTATTGGACTAGTGACTTATGATTATTCCATCATCATCAGGCAGTACCGCGCTGCCTGGTGGAAAAGTCTCAAAGTAGGCCAAAGTCATGATGTTTCTACTGCAGAAACTAGCATCAAGTAAAGCTCCTGAAGGTGAAAAGTTATGGCGCCATGAGAAAGCCAACACCACATGAGATTTCTTTGAATTAGCTGCAGAGACTCGGAAGGAGGAACAGGAGAATGATTTGGTTGGAGTGATGTGGAGTACCATTACGCTGGACCAGATAAAACTGGAAATGGAGAAACTACAGTTTGGAAAATAAAGGTTGACGTCCTCCGTTGAGGACAATATTGGCCTGATTGAGTACACACTTCAAAGTGGAGACCATCGAGAGTTTGGTACACAAGAGCCTGAAAAAAGCCCCCAGAACAAAGCTTCAGTCTTGCTCACTTGCTTTGGATCCTGACAGTAGATTAACAGACTTTAAGAGGGTACATGAAGGGTCAAGCTACGCTTTTCACAGTAAGCCCAATGACATTTGGAAGAATGAATCAGAGAAAAACGTAGATGCGTCACTAACCAGTGTACCCTGGAACCTCTGAGTTGTAAACATTTTGACAAATGGTTGGGGAGGGAATCTCGATCTGACTGGATTGCTCCACGGCTTTCTCACAATCACGTTCTGCGAGAAGAATGTTTTTATCCACTCTGGCTTAATAAGTAACGTTTGCCTTGACAGCACCAAGGAAAGTCATTGGCATGCTCGTTACTCTTTAGGAATTTTGAGATTTAAATGCCACTATGGCACCTGGCATTGTATCCCCATCAACTCTGTATGCAAAATGGTGCAAATGAGGTTTCATTTTTCCATAGCACATGTTCCATTTTTGCTTGTACATAGCTCACATCTGTAGACTGATATGCATGTTTTAATCCAGCAGAATGTATATCCTTTAGGGGTGATCAACAAATTCAACATTCAGAAATTGAAACTTAAGCTATGCACTGGTTGGGGTGGCTAATTTATTGGGTCATCAGCTTTCATGCAAAAATGAACAATCGCAACATACAACCTCATAATTAACATATGACATCCGTTTTACTCCTATCGTTTTCGTATCCGTAAGCCCATTCCCTCTAGTTGGACACCAGTTTTCTGGCCGCAGTATGCCTATATAGTCACACATTGTGAGGACTTTTCAATAACGTGTGTTGAAATAATGTTGATTTTTCCTCAATAGTTTGACTTTCATTTTCACTTTTACAATTGAAGCTATTACCCATTTTCCAAAATAATCATTTTGGCCATTATTTTTAGAATTTGAGGAAGTGTTTCAGATTACTGGGAAATTTTTTGAGATAATTCAATAATTCAAACGTTTATGGGGTCAAACACAGGAAGCAATTTTACACAGGGGAAAAAAAACAGGCTTTTTTCCATCTGCTGGAAACGGTCTGTCATTATGTTGGACGGGGGTCTCTGAGTGGCAACAATGGCAGTCATCATAGTAATACAAGTAAGACTTGAGCTGTTGACAGGCTGTAATTAGCACATAGTCATTGTTTAGTATCAAGATTTATAAAAATCTCCTGCTAGTATTTTACACTTTGAGAAGAAAACTGCTATGGATGCATAAGCAATGATTCAAGGGTGGGGGCTTGGGGGGGTCATGGACCTCCAATAAAAGTAAGCAAACTAAATAGCAAATGCTATATCCTCAAAAAAAGGGATTATTTCCTTGTGACTTTTCAGACAAATGGAACGCCCTCTAATGGGATGACAATCTTCTTTTCATTGTGTTCTACATCTTCAACATTAGACTCCTCCCTCTGGATGAACTGAAAACTCGCCCAGCCCAAATAGCCAAACATATCCACATGACCTTGTGCTACAAGCAGCCATGCCGTAAGCAAATAAGTATTTGTTTGTGAGCAAAGACTTTTCATTTTAGGCTATTTGAGACCATGAGACTGCTAATGCTAACGGTGCCATATTGCGTCACGCTTGTTTTTGCACAATTACCAATATATGGCTGAAATTTGACCTGCTTGTCCAGCAAACTGCATTTTTGCATATTGTCCTTTTACATAAAGAGACTCCATTCGAACAACCAGTCCAGCATGAGGTTCTACGTGTTCATCTACCTGATTCTTTTATCATGACCTAAAGCATGCGAGCTTTGCCTAACTAGGGCACACCTGCAACATACTAATATGCCACGTAAGATCAATTAATTCAGTAGTTTAGAAAGTACAGACATGTATGCTCTAACTTTTGCAATCCGAAGATGTCATAAATATTAACTTACGCATTTCATTTCGTTCACAGGTTGTTCGTTAGTTCACTGAGGAACACAAACAAAGCACAAGCGATCCTAGCAGTTGGATATTTGGAGGGAGGGAGGGAGGGAGGGAGGAGGAAGTGGAGCACATTATGTTAATTCCTGCAATTACACAAGCATCTTTTCAGGGAAAGTGTCTAACCCCGAGAAGTAAAGTTGTGTTTTCGCGAGCATCTCTGGCGCTCGGCTCCTATCACCACGCCTCCACACCACATGTTCCTCTCCTCCGCAGTGTGTGAGCCACTCGACACTGAGTACATATCAAATCAGATTGCTGAGTGCAGCCGGGGCAGGGATGCACCCCAGAAACCTGGCCTCAGGCTCCGAGCCTTTAGCAATTCCCCACGCAACTCAGGACTAGACGACAACATAGTGTATGTACACGAGTCTTGAAATGTTTGGAATCACTTGCCGGAATTATTAACTGCAGTTATTTTATTCAGTCATAACTTATACTGTAAGGTAGAAGACACTAGAAGTTTTTTGGAAACGTCAGCAAGTTATTATATGGGGGGATTCTTAGCCTTTTAGACCCCAACAGCATTCTGCAACACTATTGTGGGTCCCTGACAATATAAGCCGTATTCGGCTGAGATTAGTTTTCCACAGTAAGGTCAGGTAATGCCAGGTTATCACAGGACATCTGGGATGTTCATGACTGATTCATACGGGTTGAGAAATCTCAGTAGAAGTGGCTGATATGGGAGTGGTTACTCATGTTTTACTCCAAAAAAAGAAAGAAAGAATAGAAATCATTATAAAACCGTTAATTAATTTCATTTTCATTTCATTAATTTACTCATTCATTTACTATGCGGTCTTACCCTATGTTTGAACTAGCAGACGACAGAGCAACAAGCGACCAGTCATTTCCTATGGGAGTATGTGATCTGTAGTCGCAATATAGCGACAAGTGTCAAGCAACATGGCGACAGAGCGACAAATCGAGTTGAGATTTATTAACCTGATGCATTTGAATTATGACATGGTGACGCGGCATTGTTAATGACTGGCTCCAACAAATTCTTCAGCCCAATCGTAGACATGGGGTTCTGAAGACCATAGCTCGTGCTCTCTGAACTTTTAGTTCCTACCAGCTTTTGGTTCCAGTTATCAGCAGTGTGGTGGTAAACATGGAGGAGAAGCTCATAACCTCTGTTTCTCCTTTCCCCAGTTTATATGATGAGTCTTTGCACATATACACTTGAAGAAAAATGAAGTGAGAAAGAAAGTAGCTGATTTTGTTGGTGTCTCTAGGGACTTAAGTCACTCGATAGCTAGCTAACCAATAAAACTAGCCACAAATGCAAGCTGTTAGGTTTCCATATTAATTCGTTCGTCAATAATAATATATGGTTTAAAAATTAGCTAGCTTTCCAGGACCTTGTACACGCCCACACATGACATTGTGAGCAGTTCCAAACACGCCCCAAAGAGGAAAACTTGGGGCAACTTAAGCGACTTGTCGTCTGCTAGTGCGAATGTAGGGTTAGGTGAATGCAGTGTCATTAGAATTGCTTTGGAATGTAGCAGCCAACAGTCAACTGCACTGCAAAAAGACTGTAATGTTTGCATTTTCTGAGTTGTACACGGTGGAACACAGTAACGTTGGGAATGGTGTGCTTGTATTCAGCTTTTTGGTCCGAGGTATGGTTGTCGGAAAAACATTGCTAAATTCCAAACTTTTTCCCATTAAGAATGATTGTTTTGGAAAAGTACACGCCCATCTACTGTACTTCTGCTTGACTGACAGACACCGTTTCAAGTGCGCTATCTCAGGGCGGACCCCTGTGCGTGAATTCATTGTTGGTCTGACCAGCACTCATCTGTCCACCGCAACTACATTCACTTGTTCCTCCTATAGGGTCCCATTCATTTTTGGCCTTACCCAAACCCTATTATCACCTATAACCTACAGCCACCAAACTGCATGTACTCACTTAGAGCAGATCCCCAAACTGTAATCCACGGCCATACTGATGTGCACACCCTCATTTTTAGCAACACCTTTGCAACCGGCTAGCGACAAACTTAAACTTCCGGAAAAGCATTTTTCTTTCATTTTACATGTTCTGTGATGCACATGGGAGATAAGACAGTAACGTTACATGTCTGCTTGATTTCAGCCACGGGGAACACATGTAAACACTTCCTCTTGGAGTGCCCCTATACTTAAGAATCTCCTTTTCCACAGAATATGACAGCTTTTGTACCGACATGTCGATTCGCACGGGATTGATATAACCTGAGGTTATTTCCACTGCTCGTTCCAAGTAAGGCGAAAGTGCTGGAATCTTTACTGAAGCAGGAGCATGCAGTCGGTAAAACTGAAGTGGTGCACTCCGATGGGACTAAAATCACGGAGAAGTGCTGCTAAAACTTATATCACCCCAAATCTGCCATGTAGCACTAATCCCAAGCTTTAGAGGCTCATTGATCACCGTTTTAATCAAAACACCTTAATCATAAACACTGGGAAAATTATATTTACATGAGTTGATTTTGAAGTTGGGTCTCACCTGTTTAATATGAAAACAAAACCAAGGCATAGAAACCAACACAGAGCTGTCAGTTCAAGCCTGCGGGAGAAATGGACACTGCAACTATAGTAGGCACTGTATGTGTAGTAAATACATGACAAAAATAAGAACACCTAGAAATCATTGGTGGATGAGTTAAGGTAGAGATACCCAAGGTACAATACTTACAGCACAGGTAGAAAACACTACGTACAGCACACTAACGGATTACACTTACTGAGTTACTGTACACCAACACACTACTTACAGTACACTAACACATTACACTTACTGAGTTACTGTACACCTACACACTACTTACAGTACACTAACACATTACACTTACCGAGTTACTCTACACCAACACACTACTTACAGTACACTAACACATTACACTTACCGAGTTACTGTCCACCAACACACTACTTACAGCACACTAACACATTACACTTACTGAGTTACTGTACACCAACACACTACTTACAGTACACTAACACCTTACACTTACTGAGTTACTGCCCAACACTGCTAGAAATAAAGATCAAGGATGTGAAATTATTCGACTACAACAAGTACTAAAGTTCTGATGATGACTGTGATAAAAATCACTCATGCGATTCTCAGACTTCTAAAGGCTGCTCAATTAGTCTAAGAGCTCCATGCAGCTCCAGTGTCACAAAGCCTCCCTATTTCTTTGAACTGAATTCCACTGCAGAGATATGAAGTGGTATGTAGGAGATAACCAGAGTTTGTACAAATGGGACAAAAAAAACAGGTCGAAGTTTTTTCGTTAGCTTTAGATGTGATTGCTGAACTACACTGGGCGTCCTCACTCACTGATTTGGTTAGTGTAGAGGGTATGAGGTTAACTGGTAAGTGGCAAACACAGGAAAATCAGGGTGGCTAACCCGGCGCATTCATAAATGTCCCAATGAATCCAAACAACTTACCTAACAGAGACATATTGCAGCAGATCACCAATACTGAATGAAATTAACACTCATCCTCAGGAGAATAGCTGCACCCAGAAGGAAGTGTGGGATTGCAGTGCTATTGGGAAGGAAGATAAAGGTTACCAGGAACAATAAATGATGATACATTTAGACTGATATGGGCAATATTTATTGAGCTACACATACAGAAGTAGTGTCTCTCAGTATGGCGTTGGGCCGCCATGTTTGCTAACACAACATGCCAGACGTCTCAGCATGGAGTTGTAGAGGTTGATAATGGTGTCCTGTGATAATCCATCCCATGAAGCTTGACTATTCTTACACAGTTCCTGCAGATTGTGCGGCAGGGGTGGAGGTGGAGTGACATCAGGCCTTACAGATGGGTGACAACAACCTGTTCATCTTAGTGCTGACCACGTTGCCTCCACACACGGATTGACGTCCAGTAACGTGAATCTTGTGATGTAACGGCTTTAACAGTAACAAAGTGATGCATTGTATTTAATTTCAGTGTCTCCATCATTTACACAGCAGCACAAATTGTGCCAAAAGTAGACCATTCCTGATTGTGTTAATGTAGTATATCGTATTCACATGCAAAGAGTGAACATCAAGTAAATGTCAGTGCATGGCTGCAGTCAGTGAGGGATTTATCAGCAGCCGTTAACGGTTGAGTGTTTTTTGAAGTGCATTTGTAGCTCCATCACTTTTATTGTGCTGGAGCAGGTAAATGGAAGGTTTTTACCTTGACCTCATAGTCGAAGGTGCTGAGAAACTAACAGAGAGAGAGAGCGAGATGGGAGGAAAAAAAAGAATTAGATAGATGATGGTGATGGAGTCAGAACGAAAGAGGCCAGAGAAAGAAGTGGTGAGAGAACAGGCACGTACCGAGGCAGGAAGTTTGCGAGAAAGTGAGGGAGATGGAGAGGGCGAGGGAGCGGGGTAGTCGCGGGCCGTGGCCTGTCTTTAAGGGAGGTTATTATAGCGGTTAATCAAGACAGGCCGGTGTAATGCAGGCCTGCTGTGAGGGCTCGCTGCGGGGGGCCAGAGCCTCTGATTGCTCCTCTTTCATCAGCCTGTCAACACTCAGGAGGATCGCAAACAAGCACGGTGACCTCCAGCGTGAGAGGTCAGATCTCCTAAACATGCACACACACACGCACACTCTCGCTGCTCGGCTGTGGAAGTTAACTTCCAACAATGCCTCATATGTTTCTCGCTGAAGATTCCATTAACATTCATTAAGAGAAGAAAACAATTAGTGTGCTAGGAGTTAGGCTAATGAACCTTAACGCTAATTACAGTTTCCGATCCCCATGCTTTAGTTCTAATGGTTTAAAGAATGCTTTGGTGAAGGATCAGCACAATTCTAGCCTTACATGAAGTGCAATCAATCAGGCGAGACGTGTTTGGTGTCATACGTTTCCTTCTTTATTGGAGCATTGGAGCCACGAGGCTCTTGTAGCTAACAAGTCACCGCTTAGCACTATGGTCACATGCTTTCCTCAAACCACTTTCCAGGCTGCAAAGGTGATGTTGGCACTTTTCATACCCTGACAAAGAAACCGAACTGTCAGTGTGCCAGGCAGAACATGGCTTCCTATTCACCATGCTTCTAATCGAATGAGCCATTTCACCTTAAATGCTATATATGCTGTGCCACTTAAGGTGGAACGTAAAACAAACTGCCGGAAAGGAGCTAACTTGGGTGACCACATCTTTAACAAGATCCTGGACAGCTTTAAGTAAATGGTCAATTAGCTCTGCACATTTCACTCCGGACAGTTTCCCAAACCTTGGACAATATGAGAGCTTTGCACAGTGTTTGTAAATAGCAGCCATGCTGTGTGATTGTATGAGTGTTGGCCAGTTGATGGTTCAGATCATCTTGAACTGGAAGTTTCATAGTGAGGAACAACTTTAATTTACTTTGCGGTGATGTCCAGATAGAGAGGAAGTAGCTAGGTAATGTTAGCTACTAGCGAGCTCCAAGTAGCTAGCATAGCTGACTAAATAGTATGCCAAGCTAGTTTATTACCCAGAGGTTCATTTTACAAGGGTGTAGGTTTGGTCACAATATTGGTAGGGACACAACAACCAAATCCCGCACCACGTCCCCCAACCCGCCTCCCCCCACCCCAAAAGAAAAAAAACAAACACACACACACACACACATCCATACACCGGGACTCTTTTTTGGTTACATGATATCTACAAAGTACAAAAGGTGTTGGCAGTGTAGGGAATAGAGGAAAAGGGGGAGTTTCAATTATCTGAATGACTATATGACACCAGGCCTTCTACACGTGTGACAACAAACCGTTCATCTTGGCGCTGACCACTTTGCCTCCACACACAGATTCGTTGGTCATCTCCACCACTGAAGATGACCCGCTGCCATTCTGAGTCACTCCATGACTATCTGGTACGACACCATTGCAATCTTTAGCAACGTTGATGTGGTGTTAAGGGCAGTCATCGTAACGGTCTGCGTGTAGTTCTGCGTCGTGCAGCCCTCTGCCAATGGTGCTGGCAGTAATAGGATGGCTGATGGAGGGCATCATTGCTCGCTGAAGGTCCATAATCGTGGCTGTTGGGTCAGTCAGGTACAGCATTAATGGCATCACGATGTCAAACCTACCCACCAAAATTCATACCTGTGGGTTGATTCCTGCTGGGTGCAGCTATTTGTGCAACTATTCTTTTTGACGCTGAGTGTATTTGAAACCCCCTAGGTGGCCAGTGTCCCCCTCCCTCCCACTCCCAATCTGATTGGCTACCTATCATCATTGTTTTCTGCCCACTATGGTGCAGGTGTTTGTGCCTTTACAAGGAGAGTTTTATTATCTGTTCTACTATCGGTGGAACAACTCTCCACTCCCCAGCACCCCAAACTTTCCACCCTGCTTGCACATTCTTGTACACTTCTGTTCTCCTGCCCTGTCCTGCTTTAAGGTGAGAGTGAAATGGCTAACGGCAATCTGCTGAACAACTCCCTAGGAAATTGAGAACGTTTGATTCTGTTTGGCCAAACTGTTCCTTTAAGCTCCTCGAAGTTTTTGACAGAGCTGCATAAAACCAACTGTGCTTTCCGTGGAAGACAGCCCCACCCCCAGCCACGGTCAGTGAGACAGTGAAGGAAGATTCCGCAGGGACTCTCTGTCAAACGTCACTCCTGCAGTCCCCTGCTAAGCACGGAGGCCCTAGGTTATTGAGTGTGTTTGATAGTGTCAGCCCAGGCCGGCGCCGTAATCTGTCTCTTTTCACTCAGACCGTTCTTTATTTGAAACCTGCTGGTGCACTAGCTGGGCATGAGGTTCAATCAGACTGGTGCGGATCTGCTTTGGGGGGCTGCATCTTTCAAAACGTCAAACCGTTAATGATGAACAAAACGTCTCTGAAGGAGACATCCGTGGTTGTTGTCCCAGAACTGGGACCATCCTGTGTTTCGGAAATGTTCATTTTGCATTGATTTCAGTAATTGACCTATTGTGTCATTTATCATGCTAGGCTAATCAAGAGGAAATGAAATCTGGAACAGTTGGGGGAGGATCAAAATGCAGCAGATCAGGCTAGTGTGTTCCTTTTTCACCACCAGCATGTTCTCCTTGTGGGAAACAGGAAGTTCATACACATAATGGTTATTATAATGGCTGTACCACAATGGTTAACCAGGTACAGTAGCAAAAGTCGCTGCTTTAGTGCACTTTTAGGAAGAGTTTCCGCACCCTCCAAACCCTGTTTTAGCCACATCTTAGCCGTATGTAAGCTATCAATGGTGAACACAATGGATATGGTGGGTACGGCTTTTCAGAAGGTGGATATTAATTTTGGATTGATTTCAGTAATTGACCTATTGTGTCATTTATCATGCTAAGCTAATCAAGAGGAAATTAGATTGAGAAATGTTAGGGGGTGGGGTCTGATACTAAAGCAGGTCAGGTTGGAAAATTCATTGCTCATCTTCTTTATTTAATCAGGTGTCAGACCACCAGCATAATCTTGCGGGAAACACGAAAGGTACAAATTCATGCATTCATGTCTGTGTCCGTATGTAACGATCTATGCAGGGATCTTACCTGTAACTCAGCTCTTGTTAACGGGGTTATGTGTAAATGGAACTAGTTAGCATGTTGATAGCCCTGTTGAAAAGACTTCCATGCTGGTTTATGCAGATCTGGTGCTGGTTTAGCTGGTCACCTAGCATGGTCATGCTGGTTGACCAGCATACCAGCATCTGAAACACACCATAAGATGTTTTTGGTGGTGACATGGTACGCTGTTTTTGTGTAGCAGGGATATATGTATAATGTAGAGTAGTCCCTACCTTAATTCTTATTTATTAATAATCATTGCTGGATACATTTATCCCATTTATTATTATTTTATTAATTTTATTTTTTATACTATTTCATACCACCAGCATACTCTGCTGAGAAATAAACCTTAAACTGTGCTGGTCTAAGATGGTTTATGCTTGTCTGAAGCTGGATTAGCTGGCCACCAGGCATGGTCATGCTGGTTGACCAACGTACCAGCATCCAAACCGCAATGTAGACCGTAGGTTTTGCTTGTGAGGCTAGTCTCTTAGGTAAGGTAAGCACCAATTCATGCACAACAATCACTAAAATCAAGTTCAGTTTAACCATGAAAGTGAGTTGAGCTCCTTGTCCAAGTCCATTTACTGATGTTCTGAATGCTATTTGTGCTGATGATCTGACCTTTAACTCAAACCCTGTTTGACAGACATTATGTATAAATAGAGCTACTTGATAGCTACTTTCTAGTTGATATGGTATGTGCATAATCTAAGATCACCTTGTACCTTGGTGATCATCCAGTCAACCTCTCTGGCCTAGCTAACTACAATAGCTACATAAGTTGACTTTAGCAAATGTAAAAAGAGTTTTCCTGTCTTCCAAACTCTAACTTCGCCCCATGTTATCCTTACACAAGCTAATAATGATGATCGAAGTGGTTACCCACATGGGGAGGGGGCATTGTTGACTGTTGTTTCAGAGGGTGGATGTTCGTTTTGGATTGATTTCAGTTAATTGACCAATTGTGTCATTTGTCATGCTAGGGTAATCAACAGGAAATTGCATCTCGAACAGTTGGGGGAGGATCAAAATACAGCATGTTGAGATTGAAAAACCTCCTCACATCTATTATCATTTTTTAATCAAGTGTCACCAACGCCACAGTCATTTACTTCCCAGTTACACTCCAGTCCACCTAAGTTGGCAGCTTCGTGAAACCAGCCCGTAGAAACTCGGATCCTGCCACTGCCGCACATAGACAAGCTCTAATCAGTGAGTTGGCAGCGCGTGGATGGTTCGAGTCCCTGAATGTGCTCGCTCTCATTTGCTGGCAGGCACCTAATATAGCGTGCGCTCACTCAGTGAGTCTCGGTTGTGCTTGCCGAAACAGCTTGCTCAGTAATTACAGCCTCATTATTGTTCTCGTCATAGCTTTGTCAACTCAGCAGTTGATGGCGACCTCTGCTAGGCCTGTCCGCTCTGATGGTGTGTATGCCCGAGGTGCCCACTGAAAGCCAAACGACTAGAAAACTAAAGAGCCTAAATGGCTTCTGTACCTAATATAGTCCATAATGAGGACTCAGGTCTAACCTGAAGTTATGTCTAATAGGGGTTCTGATTTTTGACGAAGTCTTGGCTTGTTGACTGCTCTTGCCTTTTAGAGTTTCGGTAGACTGTTTTTTTTTCTTGTTTATAGGCAGCTATTGCTTTTTTAATAAGCTACTGGTCACTGCGGGATACATATTTGCAGGGTCCATGTGGAAAGGTTGAAAGTCATTATCATGGTCACTGGCTCTATGGACACTTTCATTTATTTCAGTTCTGTTGGTGTCAAGTGTATGGCTTAGACAAGCTGTAGTCTTATTTATTTATTTATTTATTTATTTATTTATTTATGTTTATCACACTGTGTAGACCTGCTTTGCTAACAGATGTTTATAAATGTCACTGTATTAAATGAGTTATTACTGTTCTGGTTTTCCTTTTTTCCCTTTATTTTTTATCTCACTTGTAAATACAACCCTGCTTTGTATATATGTGTTGGGAAGGTACGTCGAATGGGAACAAACATTTCATTTTACATGTATTTAAACTAAAACACAAAAGAAAAACTAGTTGTAATAATCATATTAGTCTTAGCTTACCTTTAATATGACGTTGTTGTTGTTGTTGTTGTTGTTAGTTGGGACTGATGCAATTTAGGACTACAAATCTTGTGAAATAATGGACATTTTGTTCATCCAGAATGTTACCAGTATAAAGTTTAAAAGCTGTTGGTGGCCATGCGAGCACCATGTGCTGCCTTCTAGACGACGTCTTTTCCAGGCATGACAAGGCCAAGGCACGTTTTGCATGTATTTCAGCAGGATGGCTGTGTAATCAAAACGCAGTCAGGAATAGTCTCTTATTAATAATATGAGGTACATTGTAAGTCACAGAATACAACAATGAATGGCCCATATGGTTGTACAGCTGAAGACATGTAGAGCAGAAAAATGGCAAAAAATAAATAAATTCAAATTGGACCAGCTGTTTAATTACCCCCAATGATCGTTTAGTGAACACAGTGGCAAACACGCACCTACCACAGTTGTTTTAGGAATGTGTTGCAAACATCAAATATAAAGTATATATGAAGTAAGACATTAAATGTCCTGTTTTTGCTGTTTTGAATTTCGCATCATTTCACAACTATTTTTTTTGATAGAAGTGTTCATAACTATACTTCTCCTTATTCTCTCTTTATAAACTCTCCATCTCTTCTTCTGTTTTTCTGTAATGTATAGGTCTGTATTTTTTTTGTCAGTGCTTAAGCAATACGAGGAGACCGGGGCGCCACATATTTAGTTTTTTTGCTAGATACTTTTGTAAATATTAGTAAAAAGATTAGTAATTGTTTCATAGAATCATTCAGTACAATGTCAATTACGAAAACTATGATAGGTTTTCTGTCATATTTATTGAAGACCTATTTGTCATCATGAAAACGAGATGAGAACAAGCTGTCCAGACTAAATGTACACATATATATGGTTTATGTAAATTGTTAGTGAAACTGCTGTGCAGATATGGTGATGATATTGCTGTGGGAATATGAGAACATGGCCAAAAGCATGTGCTAGTTGAACTTGTTGAACTTGTTTAACTGCATAAAAACATTCCATCCCACGTTAGATTGTGCCCCACTCTCTCCCCTACATCTTTACGTCTTCAAGGCTAGCATTTGCCTGGGTTCTGCTTGCCTTTACCTTGTTCCGTCAATGTATACATAGTCAGAAGGAACAGGTTCAGTAGAAGACATTTGCATCTTATTCACTGTCAAATTGACTCTGTTCAGTTACCTCCTGCCTACGGTTCAGCTAAATCAAGCTAAATCAAATCATCTGCAGGAGTAAATTATCACTCTGTAGGATTTCATATTTCTCATTTGATGTTGAACCAGTATGACCTATGGTTATTGGATGGGTGTAGTGACTTGGCTTCTATAGAATAACCTTGGACAGTTGTTGGGCTTTCAATGCCACTGACTCATCTCCAGATTTCTTCAGATTCTATTACTGATTCTGCACTCTCAAATAGTTGTTCAGAGATGTCTAATGAAAAGTCTGTAGGACGTATCACCTCCAAAGAATTCTGAGATCGTGAGAACTTTTCAGAATCTTCCTTCCAAAGAGTTCCTACAATTATGGGCAGGTGTGGCACCCCAGTCCCATGCTTGAGCTTGTCGATGATTGATGGACAGTCTTGGGTGGATGCATCTTAAGGTTTGCTGGAACATTTCTGTGGCTTTATGCACAAGTTGAGCCACATTCTCTTAACCTCTGTGTAACCTGGAAAGGGGGTAAGAGCCTTACAACCTACAATCTTCTGTTCTGGTTTTACCTGCAGTTTGACTGAGCGGTACCATTAGCCACATTTGTGATCCCTGCCAGTAGCAGTCAGTTGTTTACTGAGAAGAATAGCAGGCTAGCAGTGTTTCTGCTTCAACAGATAACATCACCATAGTGTGAAGAAAAGTTTGTAGAAGTGATGTACAAAGTACACAAGAAAACACTTTTTTTGCAGTCTTAAAAGTCCCAGGTTAACCAGGTAAGTGTGAGGCATAAACTCTAAATGAATATCGGCCCCAAATATTGGTCATTGTGATGCCATATGTTCAAGTAAATCAGAAACACCTTGTTAGGTGTAGGTTATGTAGTATAAAATGAAGGCACGTAATTTACTGGAATTCAGTACAACCGCAGTAAGATTCATTGCTTTTTCTCTTTACATCACTTAACTAACTGGTGTTTTTACCTGCAATAATTACAAGGACTGTAAGAAGAACCAAACTATCATTAATGATATATTCAGTGGTTTAACCGTTACTCCTGAGGATCATGTAGAAATGAAGCCAGCCAAGTAGCTAGTTGGTTTGGTCTGTGGGTATTGTAGGCATTGTGATGTGTTAGCCTAGGTAGCTACAGGTTCTCTGTGAACTAACTTGAGCGAAATTAGGAACAGCAGAGACGTTTTAATATGGAGCATTGGCTGTCTCAGATTAAACTAGAAAAGAAGAAAATGAAGAGTGATTGCGCAGCTGATGCTTGTTACTAAAAATGAATGGGAGTGTATGGGAAGAATGAGGGATGAATAAACGAAACATAGAGGAGTTCAGGTCAGTATGTCTGTGGATTAGAGTTTGCGGATGAGCACTGAGTAAGTATATGCAGTTTAGTGGTTGTCACGAAAAGGAAACCAACAAGGCGGGACCAACATTGAATTGGTACTTGGGGGTCTGCCCTGAGATAGTGTATGTGAAATGGTGTCTGTCAGTCAAGCAGAAGTACAGTAAATGGGTGTGCACTTTTCAAACCCAGTCATTCATAGTGGGGGAAAAAAATTGGAATTTCACAGTATATTTCAGAAAACCGTTAATTGGATCAAAACGCTTTATACAAGCATGACATTCCCAGTCAGACTGAACATTCTGGAGTTGGAATGATGTTGATATCTTGAAAACTGTGGGACTAGTTAGTGGACAAAGAATCTCTCGACCAAGAAAAAGAAGAATAAATTGGATAACCACAGTGTTGCAGAATGCTCAATCCCTAGAACTGGATGGTGTGAGTGTGGAAAAGTGCCCCCTTGTTATAGAGATATGTACGTGCATAGTAGCCAGAATAGTCTGAAAACTGCATTATTGGAGGCAACTTTTATACCAGTTATGTCATACATGGCTTTGAAACCTTCATGTGACCCACCTATGGGCTAATACGTCTCTTCCTATTTCAAAAAGTTGGGAATCTGGTTCTGTATGTCTGGAAATAACTGACCAGGAGTGTTGCCAAGAAGACCCTTGAGTGAACGTTCCTGTAAGGTCTTTGGTTCCACCACCTGCCCAATTCCAGATTCCACACCTAATTTTATATTCAGAGAGGCAGAACTCCAGAGGCTTTTAAAGATGCCTTCCAACAACAACGAGCTGCTGCACCAGGAAGAGAACGTTTTCATTCGCGATGTCATGATGAGGGCCAGAGATGCAGACAAAGGCAACATTTGATGGAGGCAGCCCAGATAGTGAAGTTAGTCAAGCAGATGATTGGGGTTTGTGTCGGAGCCCCAGGGCTGATGGCAGCATCCCGCTCTGTTGTAGAACATCTTCGGGTCGAGGATACCTTTTTGGAACTTTTATTTCTGGGCCACCCCGACCAAGCACGTCTACGGCGCTAATTAATATGGCCATCGCAGCGTGTAATTGGCCTTTTTATGAGGACTCTACATGGTGAATTCAGCGTCGCTATAACTCAGGCTCACCCCGGGGGCAAAAGTTTTTACAGTCCTTTCCCACTGTTTAATGTTATCCCACCTGTGCTCCTAAAATGGGCTTCGGAGAAGAGGAACACATGGTTGCATAAAATGCCGTCCCCCGTATTCCTTTTTCATGTCTGTATTCCCGCATGCTTTTCTCCGAGCAGTTGTATTGGCATTCATGGAAGCAGATCAGACTAGTAAAGTTAATGGTGGTGGTATTTTTGGAACGGACAAGCAGGAAGATGAGCCACATGTCTGGGCATGGTACGGCCGACAGCCTGCTTGTGCGCGCACATGCACATTAACACAGAAAACATGCGTATGATAGCAGGGATAGCCAGAGAACTCCGAATCAATCTGTTCGTCTTGTTCCTTCTGCAGAAAGCCTCAGTTCACCTCACACTCGTGGGAGTCAAGGAAGGCACTTTGTAGATATTACACTCTAGTTCTTCCATCAAACTTCACTTTCTTTGAATGTCATTTTTCAATAATTTACTCCTCTTTTGAACTTCACTTTCTCGGAATGTAAAGTATTAATCATTTATTCACCTTTTCCTTTGCTCTGGCTCTTTAAACCACAGGGTTTTCATACAGTCATTATCCTTTAGAAGCCGAGAGTTATTGCTGTACTACTATTAGTACAAAATATCCATAGAGATAAATATCGAAACTGAACATGGTATAATACTGATTTTACATGGTATCGATACTGTCCATATCAAATGCGCTTTCCTGCTTCTGCTTTTCTTTTGAGCCATATAGACTTCCCTAACACACATAGGCTTGGCCTAAGGATAGCTAAGCCAAACTGGAGTTACCCTAAGCCATCAAAAGATGGCCTCAGCATTTATTTGTGTTGGTAATAAAGTTTCCTGGAGTTCATTAAAAACTTAGAATATGGTTGTTTAGGTTGTTATATGGTAACCAAAGTTCTGTCTTTAACAGACCAATGTGTAAGATTACTTTCAATTTCATATTCCAAACAATATGGGCCACCGTATGACCAGAAAGTCAAGGTGTCCACGAGAGAGGTGTTCTCGAGAGAAACCTGGACGACTTGAGGTTACAGTCCATAATTGCCAGAAAACCGTGCCCACCACAGCGAGACGAAACACAGCCTTTCTAACACTAACAGCTAAAAACACAGCCCTTCGCTCTACTACAGAAATTCCACCACTCCACTCGTATTCAGCCTCTTTAACGTAAAGGTCCTTGTACGATTGACCTGAAACAGCCCAGCATAAACATACATTTCTGCTCTTTAAGATAACTGAACTACATGGCAACACCATTTATTCCCAGGGCGGCAGCTGTACTGGACCCCTACCAGGGCAGCAGTGTATACCCTTTACACCTTGAGTTAGGGCACTAACTCAGTGAGGTGCTAGTTAATCTGAGCATGCACTATTCAGCTAGCCCCTAGCCCACTGCTAAGATAGGCTAGCAGTCCTGGTAGAAGGAGTGATGATGTGCTATGAGCAACTAGCCTGGATTGAATGGTGTTTCAAGTCAGCACATTCAACAACAAAGCCAAGAGCATCTCCAGCGCTGGAAAGCAGCACCAATGTTAAAGTTGTCTTGCTTTTATTGTTATCATTTCTTTAGTTTGCTGCCAAATTTGGATTCTTGACAGAAGACTCATTGCTACAGTGCCTCACTGTCACCTCCTGAGGTACTAAAGTGGTGTTATGAGACAGGACTGGCCAGGGTTAGCTGGTTAGCATGCTATTTCCGTAAGTATCTCTGTACATTGACGTTTTTGGCATGCCATCAAAATGGCGTTTTCTTCACATCCTCTTGATAACTTGAGTTAACGAAGCTTGTGTTTAGTTTATGTAGGTACTGTCAACTTACAGAATATTGTTATTATTCTACAGTAAACGTTACGTGGTAGTGGTTGGTGTGGCTCAGCGGATAACACAACTACCCACCAAGCAGCTACCACCCCATGTGGGAGACGGGGGTTTGATTCCTGGTCTAACTATGCTGTGTTACACCAATAAGAGTCCTTGGGCAAGACTCCTAACACTACATTGGCCTAGCTGTAACATGAATAACTGTGTAAGTCGCTCTGGATAAGAGCGTCAGCTAAATGCCATAAATGTAAATGTTACAGTGGACACTCTTTGTGTAGTAGCTCTAGCTCAGGGGTTTTCAACATTTCCATCCTCAGGTCCCAACAACTACAAAGCATAGCGGCCCACCAGAAAACTAAACTTTTCAACTTTTGTACATGCAATTTCTCCTAGAAAATGAATGAATTATGATATGTCCAAATTCAAATAAGGGAGCTGTGAAAGCATCCCAAGAAACCTCGCCATCAGTGGCTATGTTGTCTCAAACTGAACTGAAGATGTTAGCCTACTACTGAGACCTTTTTACTTGTGCATGTGTATGCTAATGTACATATATTAATATTAATATACTTAATATAACACTGGTTATATATGGTTATATATATATGATGTTTCTGTCCCGCTACAGCTACTACCCCCACCTGAGTATGGGCCTATGGACCACTAGAGGGTGCTTCACGGCCCACAGGCTGAGAAACCCTGGAGTAGTTGAATCTTAGTAGGGACCTAGTTGAGACCTTCTGTGCAGATGCAGTGCATGTACTTACATAGTGTCAGTGCTTCCGGTACTATTGAATCTCCAGTAGTTGCACTGTAACATGAATTATTAGTGTGTAACTATACAGTTATTGGAGACACTAGAACTGGTGGAACTGGCTAGTTAAATGATGGTTCTGTAACGTATGTATTCTTCATGTTAGATGTGGACACGGGGAACTGAAGAGGGGTCCCACATACAGGCCGCTGCAGTATAATGGGATTACGAGGGAATCCTTTAATGATAGACTTTGCCTCTGCATGACTCCTGCCAAAGAAATAACATCTTTATGGTGATGATGATGTTGTGTTAAAATTGCACGTCGCTAATGTGTCATATAATTTGACACTGCTGTGTAGTAGGTGGCGTCGACAAAGCAATCAAGGTGAATAATGGTCTTGCTGGAAAAGCCTACATGGCAGTCAGTATTTCTCCCCGGCTCTTTCGTGAATCACCCACGTGGACTCCTTTAAAGTGTTGTTTTATCCTGAATGGACGTTTGTTTGTTTGTTTGTTTGTTACTCCCATTTAGATAATAATTCACTTTCTTCTGCAGGCCAGCTCCCCAGCCTGGGTTTTCAAGGCAGTGTGCTGCATTGCTTAACAGGCAGAAAGTCCATAATGAAGTACTTTATTATTGATTTTTAAATTTGTCTTTCTTGTTACGTTCCCTTTCATGATGCAGGGGGGAAAGAAAAAAAACAGGGGGAAAAAAAAACGAAAAACAAAACAGAAAAAGCCCTTCCCTTTGATATCCATCCAGAAAAACACAGGCATCTGGGAGATGCAAAAGAACAAAACAGCATTTGAATCGCTTTTCCCTTTGAAATCCCGGCTCTCAAGTTTTCTTGCAGCAGAAGTCAACAAAGTATGGGTGAAGTTTTGATCTCCACCCTTGCTGAAGTCAGCTGCGGGGGCCCAGGAGCCTTATATGTAAGGGGGTTTGGGGGTGGGAGGGGGCCCGTCTGGGATTGACCAGCCGCTGTGACGCTGACGGGTTGGGACAGGGAGGGTTATCTGCGGCGTTCGGAGGGAAGGAGCGCGGGCAGGAGGGCTTCAGAGGCAGGGAGGCGGCGGGGTAGATTGCTTTGGCACAGGCCGCCGAGACGCGTCTATTGGGCCAAATAAATTCTGTGAGTGTTAAGCCGCTGCTGCATGTATTCCTGTGATAAGCTGATCATAAATGGAGGGATTTATGATAGCGTATTAAGAAGCTGAATTTGTTCATTCAGCTATTATTGAGGATATAAAAGGGGAGAAAGAAAGGGAGAGAGAGAGAGAGGGAGGGAGAGAGAGAGAGAGAGAGAGAGAGAGAGAGAGAGACGGTATTTTTTGTATTTTTAATTCTTACTCTTCTTTTAAAGCAAAACAGCAGCAGGAGGAAATGTTGGGCGAGGGAATATAATGGCACAGGTTTATTTCCAACTATGACTTTTAAGGCTGAAACCAGTTAAGTTATCACAGGAGAAGAAAGAAATGAAAGCCCTTAAATGATTGAGATTTTAGGAATCAGCCTGGGACAAGTTGGGTAATGGAATTCTGAATGTAATCCGCCACATTGGGATTACGTCAGACTGCATGTGAGGACGCACACACACATATGCACCCTCCTCTATTTATTCATTTACTGCAATAGTGGAGTCTGGTGGCTTATGGTTCAAACTGGCTTTGTATTTATACTTCCATTCATGGGTCATTCATTTTTTTGTTCCCATGTGTTCTGTGGTTTAATACTAAAAACCAAAGAAGTAGCATTCTTATACCATCCTTCATATGCACTCATCATCAGAAGAATAGTTGCACCCAGAAGGAAGTGTGGGATTGCAGTGCTGTTGGGAAGGAAGATAAAGGTTACCAGGAACAATAAATGGTGATACATTGAGACTGATATGGGCAATATTTATTGAGCTACACATACAGAAGTAGTGTCTCTCAGTATGGCGCCAGGCCGCCATGTTTGTTAATGCAACATGCCAGATATCTCAGCATGGAGTTGTAGAGGTTCCAAATTCATCTTGGCTCTGACTACGGTGCCTCCGCACACGGATTCGTTGGTCGTCTCCATCAAGACAAAAGCGGGACTCATCACTGAAGATGACCCACTGCCATTCTGAGTCACTCCTTGACAGTGTGGCACGACACCATTGCAGTCTTTGGCGATGTTGGCGTGGTGTTAAGTGCAGTCATCAAACTGTGTGTATGTAGTCCTGCGTCGTGCAGCTGTCTGCCAATGGTGCTGGCACTACAGGATGACTCATAGAGGCCGTCACTGCTCGCTGAATGTCCACAATCGTGGCTGTTGGGTCAGTCAGAAACAGCGATAAGGCTGTCACATGCGCGGCCGAGAGTGAAACTTGAGTCATTTGCATGTCTCATAATGCCAAACCTACCCACCAAGTTTCATTCCTGTCTTTTGATTCTGTTTGGGTGCAGCTATTTGTGCAGCTATTCTTTTGATGTTGAGTGTATGTCCACAAGCCAAGGGATGTGCACACATTCTCAAGGAGTCAAGTAGCTGAATGCTGAAATCACTGTCTGGGACACAGGAAGGCAGAAAATATACAGTCACTGAGAACTTTATAGAAAAACTACCCTATTACTGGGTCGGGCCTCTCTTCAGTCCCAGAACAGCCTCAACTCTTTGTGGCATGGCTTCCAGAATATGTTGGAAACATTCCTTAGAGATTCCGTTCAATTCTTGCACATTTTTCAGTTGCACTTTCATGCTGCGAATCTTCCACTCCACCACATCCCAAAGGTGTTCTGTTGGACTCAGATCTGGTGACTTGGAAGGCCATTATCATGCTGGAAATAGCTAGTAGAAGATGGGACCATGATTGGAAGCATATGGTCAGCAACAGTACTCAAAAAGGCTGTGACGTTTAAGCGATGATTGGTCATATTGATATTGATTAATTGGTGTTAACAGACCTAAAGTGTGCCAAGACAACATTCCCCACACCAGCAAGCACTGCTGACACAAGGTTTGGCAGTTTGGGTTCAGGTACTCATGCTAGGGGCATCATACATGCTGTTATACGTCAACTGTCCAGTTTTGATGACCCTGTGCCCACTGCTGCGTGGAACCCAATGTGATCTTCTGCTGTTGTAGCCCATCCACCTCAGGGTTTGACGTTTGTGCATTTTGAGATGCTTTGAGTGGTTATATTAGTTTCCTAATACATAGCCTTTCTGTCAGATTGAACCAGTCTGGCCGTTCTCCGTTGACCTCGCCCATCAACAAGGTCAGAACCGCCCATTTGATGTTTTTTCTTTCTTGCACCGTTCTGAGTAAACTTGTGCAGGAAAATCCCAGAGATCCCCAGAGATCAACAGTTCTAGAAATACTCAAACCAAAGTTAGTCTGGCACCAACAGTCATACTATGCTCGAAAGAGATCACATTGTTTTTTTTTTTTCCTCTTCTGATATGAACAATACCTGAAGCCAATTAAGCAAGACAAAAAAGTCATGATCTCAGGAAACCAGTCCAGAAAATCATAACTCCATCATCTCCTTCTCTCTGGATTTCCATATGAACCTGCTGGCCTGTATGTGCATGATATGCACATAATGCATTGTGGCTTTATGGCTAACTAGGCTAACTAATGTTAGCTACAACTTATGTAAGATGCCGAGTCTTCATCAACATCCCATCCCAGTTATCAGTGGTGTTAGCTCACTTCTGAGGAGTTAGCCTCTGTTACTCACTAAATATGATACTACTGCTTTCCCAATTTTTGGAATAATTAAACATTTCCAAAGGAATTCCTCTGCTAGCTGCTAATTTTTGTGCTTCTGTTTGTTTTAGCCTATTAACACTAGAGCTGTTGCCTGAAAAAGTTAGCTGTATGTTCATTTCAGTCAAACCTTTTTTCCCCCCATACCCACAGATATCTGTTCATTAACTCTTTAGGATACTTAAATATCAAAATTGGTGGGAATGTACATCCTTTATACAAATTATATGCTAGCCAACAGTTTCAGGTTTTGAATATTTCCTTCAAACACCACATTTACTGCATGATGCACTTCTTTTGTCATCAGACTGAAGGTTTTTCATTTGAAGCTGTGTTGAGCCGGATGCCGCCGCAAGCTGCAGGAGAACGGCATTGCCGTAATGACTAACCTGACAGGCAAAGTTGCACATTTAAGACTGGAAATGGAAGGTGTGGTGGGGTTGGGGTGGGGTGGAGTCGTTGCCATTCCCTCCAGAAGTGAGTACGTGCTCCCCACTGATCACGCACAGGTGTGCAGGATCAGAAAGCGGTGCATCACGCCTTAATAAACTGATTCTCTCTCCAGTGTGGTGAGCAAGAAAACGTATGTGTGGCCTTAACGCCACACGCTAGAGCGAGCAAGCCTGCCTGAGGGCTGGAGGACCCATAGAAAGGGCTAAGTAAGCCTTGCGTTTCAGTTACCTTTTCTTTTGTTAGATACTTTATGTGCGAATAAAGCAGACTGGTTCACTCGTGCTGGGTGTTTGTGTGTGCGTCTTTGGGTCTCGTCGAGGTTGTCCCAGTCAGTGAGCCACAGAGGTTTTATGTGCCGCATTTGTTGTCCTAATATGTTATTTCTCTTGTTAAGAGTCAAGTACTAGTCAAGACGTATTGTTTAAAGTAGAATCTGAGTTAAGTCATGAGTCAGTCCGCTTGAGTCACTGTCTTGAATCCCGGTCTTTGCTATTCTTGAATCCTAGCTATCTCTGCCTGTACTGGCATAACTGAACAAGGAAGACCAATCTGAGCAGCTGTATTTTCGAACCGTGTCAGTAGATGAGCAATGTACCTGGATCTGTTTGCTTTGGAGCAGTACTAGGACACAATCCAGGGAGAAATTCACCCTCCTATCGGTGCCTTCTTGGTGAATAAAGAACATTGCCCTTCTTAAGTCTTAAATAGTCTAGTCTTAAATAATCCATTGTGTGGCTAATCTTAATTTTTAACAGTCTGCTTTCCGGAGCCAAAATTAGAGGTGATTCTTGGCTAGCTGAGGGTATTTCAGGGTAGAGGGTAATTAAACTTAGATGAAGTCCAGTCCTAAATGGACTTGCATGTAATAAATGAAATCGCTAAATGTCAACCAGATAGAACATAATTCGTGAGTAACTTGGTGCATGTCAGACGAACCAGGTTTCTGTGGTTAGTTTTTGCATGTGGAAGCTAAATCTGTACAAGCTGGGCAAAGTGTAGAGAGTGCTCTTAGGTATATATCTTTAGAGCTTGCTTTCAGATCTGCTACACGTGTAGCTCATGCCAAAATGAGTAAGATGCTCTCTGTTCACCTACTGTTCACTCATCCCTCCATTTGCAGGTTTATCAGGGTCTATTTCTGATGGGAAGCTGGTACTATTTTGTCTGAATCTGGCAGCACCCAACTATTTCTTCTGGGTTTGGTCAGGTTTGGAGGTCATTTCTGAAATATTTATCAAGCTCAGGTTAGGTTCAGATTTCTCTTCTGACTTTCTCATAGTCTTTAACATATTTTGGCCTGCTTGTACCCTGCTTGTACCTGGGGTCACTTGTGTTTTTGGCAGCCAGGCCCAATGCATGCAATGCTATGCATGAGGTCTGCATAACAGAAGTACAATGTTTACAGTTGATACCAAATACATTTGAAGGCATTAATCCATGAATTAATTCTTTAATGTGGAATTTATGCTTTATTTTCATTAGCTTATATTTTGGCTATTCATTTCTTAATGATCAGTGACCTGGTGGGCACAAGGTAATTTAAGAAGGCAACTTACGAATTTGAAGTTTCATTTGGTCTCCACACTGTAAAAATAATCCGCTTAGATGGATTGTTTCAGGCTACAATCAGGTTGGGTGAGAGTCCAGTTCAGACAGAATTTTGTTGTGCCAATGTGGGGTTCAGAAATAATTTTGTTGGCATAATGTTGGGCTACAGTCAGGTTGGGACAGAATTGGTTGGGCTACAGTCAGGTTGGGACAGAATTTGTTGGGCTACAGTCAGATTGGGACAGAATTAGTTGGGCCACAGACAAGTTGGGTCTGAATTTCTTGGACTACAGTCAGACTGAAACAGAATTTGTTGGGCTACAGTCAGGTTGGGGCAAACTTTTGTTGGACTACAGTCAGGTTGGGACAGAATGTATTTTGCCTAGATGCTTTCCGGCCTGGGCAATATTTGTTGGTTTACTTTAAAGTCGGGACAGAATTTTGAAGCACCACGATCACGTTCAATCAGGTTGGGACAGAATTTAGTCTGGCTGCATTCTGGTTCAGACACCATTTTGTAGGATTATATTTCGATTTAGACAGGATTTTGTCGAGACACGTCCAGGTTTGGCCAGAATTTGTTGCACTGTAGTGAAGATGTGAAGTTGAGACAGAATTTTGTTGGTTAGTCGAGTTCAGAGAGGCTACATTAGCCAGGTTCAGACAGGCTACTATTAGGTTGGGACATAATTTGGTCTGTACAGTAGAGGAACATCTGTTGGCTAAATCAATATAATTAAAGTCATTATTGTGCTAAGCATCAAATGTAGAAGTGCAGTCTTAAAAATCAAACAAACAAACAAAAAACTTGTTCCCCTATACTTGCTTTGTGACTCAACTGTCAGCCTCTTAAACCAACTGAAGTGACACTTAAAACGATGCGGACTGGAGGAGATAAGGCTAATGGAATTGAGAGTAAATCTCCTCAGAGGGTTGTTAGGGCCTATCAATCCACCTTTAATTTCCTTGCACTCTCTCTTCTCCAGTGTTTCTCCTTTCATTCAGGGCAGGCATTTCCAGGATTTCCTATCATCCTGAGCTGTGAATCGTTAAGGATCATAGAGCTGGACTCTAGCGGGCTCGAATAAACAGTCCAAACTGAGTATTTTTCACATCTGCTTTCTCTCCCTGTGTCATTACGCTAAAATAAAGGCACCAGATAGGGTGAAGTGATGCCATAGTGGAATTTCAGTTGGTTCCCTAAAGAACCTTTGATAACACTTGCTATGAATCTTGTATTCATGATACATTCTAAATACAGTGTTATATGGCATGCTTAATACCTTACAATGCCAGGCATATGCTTTTATGATTACATTCAGCTAGTTAGAATTACATGCATAACACTTTATAATGTCAGGTTTCACAATGCACTGTAATAACTGTTCATAAGAACACTGTAAGCATGAATGTTGTGATATGTTAGCTGTGGCTTTAAACAAGTTTTGCTAATTCAAGTTGTCAGCTGTCCAAAGAAAACCGAGTATCTCCAAAATGGCAACTTTACAGGAGAGGCAATTTAATTGTAATACAGGTCAATGGAACCAGACGTCTTTCCAAGCAATTATAGGTCATTTCTGTTGGTCCATTCACCTGTATTACCAGTTAGACGAGCTCGTTTCCCTCAGACCCTGCAAAGATTACTTATAATGCTACATAAGCTATAATGTACTAAATCTAAAGTTCGTACACATTGACTTCACTGAAAATCTAGAATGGCATAAAACTCTGTAAAGTGTTATGGCGCATTACGGCACTAGTAACGGCACTTCTCTACTTTAAATAGTAACCACATTAAGCTGAATATAAGTGATAAATGATCTGTTATTTGTAAAATGATCAGAACATCAGCTGCATGGAACCACTTGGCATAACATTTTTATTTAAATCCAACATTTTATTTTTGGGTAATACGAAAATAACCTGTCCAGTTAATTAACACTTCCTTACATCACTTTAGTGTGACTATACATGAATTTGTTAAGTATGCTTTACTCAGTCAAGTATCCTAAAAGCTACTTAACACAGTTGCGTGGGACCGGTGGACATAACATTTTTAAGTAAATCCAACATTTCATTTTTTTAGGGTGTACAAGCTTATACCAGACATTATGAGGTGTTATGTATGCTATATAGCTGCTTAAAATGCATTTATAGTGCATTATGAATACAGGAAATCATAGGAAGTGTTACCAAACCTTTTAGTAGAAGATTGATTGGAGCTTGATTTTTTTTAAACCACTTCTTCTTTGGCATCTTTAGTTTTTTAATTCTGCCGTAATTTCAAATACTTGTAGAATAAAACCCTATTAATATTTAACCCAGTGATAGGCTTTCACAATTTTAGCTCTTAAAACTGCTTCACCCAGTCATAAATCTGTTTCATTCTGAGCTACTGCCCAAACTCTGTGGTCTGCTGTGGAGCAACTGCCCATCCTGTGTGCTCTGATGCCATTACTTCCTTGTCTTGTGCCGTGAGTGGGCTTTGCCTGCATCCCACGCGCCCATTCGACGATACTGCTATTTAATCACAGACTAATCTGACATTTCTTCCCCTGCCTCAAAAACACTCAACACTTCTCTTATTCTTTCTAGAGGACTATCATCATAGTCTTCCATCTAACACTTACTAACAGTTATCCTCTTCAGTATTGCCTAGAATTGTAAACTCTGATCCTTTTTTGTGTTTGTTGCTATCCGGGGTCGAGCTGAAGAGGATGGGTTCTCCTTTTGAGTCTTCATTCCTCTCAAGGTTTCTTCCTCTTGCTCTGAGGGAGTTTTCCCTTGCCACTGTTGCCTCTGGCTTGCTTACTGGGGGCTTGGACCCGGATTCTCAACAACATCTGTTGTAAAAAGAGCTATATAAATACATTTTGAATTGACTTAATGGTGAATTATAATAATAAGCCGTGGTAACAAATTAATATTTATAGCAGGTCTCTCCTTATCTTTTACTGAAGTTTTAACAAACAGAGATAACAGACCGGAGCAGGATAAGCTGCTATAGAGGCTATTCTTGTGAAAAGCTCTATTGGAATGGTAGATATGGTAGTGGATGTAATTGCTGTTGCTTTGTGTCTAGCGGTGTTAAAGTGCCAGGATTAACTCCGCTAATGTGCCAGAGTGACAGTTCCTCTTATTGCGTAATTGACCAAAAAGTCCCTCCGAGGGGCTGCGCAGAGGCCCTCCTCCTTGATGCAATCTCATTAGCGGAATATTTCGGATTCTACTTGTTTTAAAAGGGGATGGCACAGGAAATGATGACTTCCATAAACGCCTCAGCGATGACAGCCTCTGTTCTACTGGCCTTGACATCTTCAGGCCCTGGACAGACTGTTTAGACATAGACGGCGTGGTGTAAACTCTGTATTCACAGTCTGCAGATAATGGCTTATAAAGGCTTCAGAATTGTACAAAAGCCCGAATAGTTGTTTTCCCCTTTTCTTTCTGCTGAGGAATGATTGCATTTGTCTCTGATAGACTGGAGTTATTGTGCAGAACGTGGGGCCTCTATGGGCCGACTCGTCTCCTAAGCTGCTGGACGGCCGCGTGACAGACGGACAATGGCGCTATCGATCTGCCGAGTGCGGGAATGGTAATAGATGCCTTTGTTTGTTTGGTGCGCGTTGGACATGTCTGTCACCCCAAACTCAGAACAGCATGCTGAAAGTTTTAAAAGGTGTCCTGTTCAACATTTATTTTAGGTGTTATTGTTTCCTCCTGATGTCCAGTTTGATATTTGTGTAGTTTAAATATATGCCTTTAAGTTGTGCTTAGTTATGCTTTGTTTTGAACATCATAGGCTGCACGTAAGTAGATTCAAGCAAGTAATTTGTAGACATGAACTGTTATTAGACCTGGAATATTTTATACATGTACTGCTGGATTCATTGATGCCATTCAGTGCTACATAACTGTTCTGCTGTAGGCAAAATGGACTTGTATTTTAGACGCATTATTTTGAATGCATTTGAAATGATTTTTAATGTCACCAAATACTCGTTAACATCTTCAAAAGCATTTTTTTGTATTTGGGTATAATTTCTTGTGATCAATATTTGATTAACAAGAACTATGTTCACAGAGATATGCCTGTCAGGTTCTTCACAGTAGGTACAGCATAGAGTTAGTGGTTACTACTCTCTCTCGCTCACAACTCTCAAAGTTCGGAAGGCAGCCTGGATACATCCTAGACAGGCCACCAGTCCATGTCAGGGCACATACACACTCACACTTAGGAGGCAACTTAGCATCTCCAATTCACCTGACTGCATGTCTTTGGACTGTGGGAGGAAACCGGAGCACCCAGAGGAAACCCACGTGGACATGGGGAGAACAGGCAAACTCCATACAGAAAGGACCCCAGACACCCTGCCTGGGAATCGAGCCCAGACCCTTCTTGCTGTGAGGCAACAGCGCTACCCACATGCCACCCTAGTAGGTACTGTTAGATACCAATTTTAGGGCATTAATAATGACAAAATTAATGGTCAGTGGTACATTCACATATGAGGAGAGGACATACATGTCACTGCAAAACAGAGTAGTAATAATAATAATAATGATAAAAAAACGAGTAATTAAATAATTACATAAATGAATTCTGTATATAGTCAGAGTTTGACACTCGTACCGGTTAACAATGTCACTAGGTTCTCTTTAAATTAACAGTTCCTTCTCAATATGACACCAGGACATAATTGTTCTTATTTTGCCCCAGTATTGAGGTATAATGTTAAGTATACACTTACATACAGGTATATTATTAGTAATAACAAAGCCCAGCTTAGTTATTACTATTACTATTACTTTAAAAAATATCATTCAAAACAAAAATCCACAATCCACTCCAATTATCAACAGAATGGGAGAAAAAGTAAGCTTCTTTTTTCGTGATGGGAGTCATTCATGTTTATATGTCCATTAGCATTAAGCAGGCTGTGTTTTTGAAGCTTGGCCATGAGAACCGCTCTGCACTCGCCAATGCAGAAGGTTTATTTTAAGTACTCCTCGAAAACAAATGATCCCTGGAGAAAGACTTAGCACAATAAAACAAAGCAGTCGAGACCAGGGGTGGGAAAATACGAGCGCTTTGCCAAAATCTTGCTCAATAAAGAAGCGGAAGTATGCATTATTCCTTATCATACCATTGCACCCCTTATTGATTTTATATCATTCTTTGTTTTTTGTTTTTTCCATCTATCTTTCTCCACCCAACATGCACTACACAAATCCTCCCCAAATCCCCCCCAAGGGTCCATCCCAAACTAGTGGTAGTTTTTCAAATGTCGATTCCACCTTCAAGACACATCATCAAAGGGGTGTGATTCCTTGTCTTTAAACTTGCTCTAGAAACTGTTGTCCCTGTATTAGTAGGTATGTTTACAGTAGATGAAGTAGAGGATCCATACAGTTATCGTCAAAGAATAGCTGCACAAATATCTGCACCCAGAAGGAATCAGCCGACAGGAATGAAACTTGGTGGGTAGGTTTGATATTGTGAGAGATACAAACGATTTCGCGCTCGGCCATGCAGGTGACGTAAGCAAGGATGGGGCCTTATCACTGTACCTGACCCAACAGCCAGGATTACGAACATTCAGCAAGCAGTGATGCCCTCCATGAGTCAACCAACTGGCAGACGGTTGCACAATGCAGGACTACATGCATGCAGACCGTTATGACGACTGCCCTTAACACCACATCAATGTTGTAATGGTCTCGTGTCAGACTGTCATGGAGTGACTCAGAATGGCAACGGGTCATCTTCAGTGATGAGTCACGCTTTTCTCTTGGTGGAGAGACGAATCCGTGTGTGGAGGCACCGTGGTCAGTTGTTGTCACATGTCACATGTCCAGAAGGCCTGGTGTCACTCCACCTCCACCCCTACCACACAATCTGCAGGAACTGTGTGAGAATATTCAAGCTACATGGGATGGATTATCACAGGAGACCATTAGGAACCTCTACAACTCCATGCGGAGACGCCTGGCATGTTGTGTTAGCAAACATGGCGGCCCAATGCCATACTGAGAGACACTACTTCTGTATGGGTAGCTCAATAAATATTGCCCCTATCATTTATTGTTCCTGGTAAACTTTATCTTCCTTCCCACTTCCTTCTGGGTGCAGCTTTTCTTTTGATGATGAGTGTATACAATGTTGCTTGGACCTTCAAGTCCAATCTATCCTCGGGTCATCCAGTTTATTAACTCTGCTAAGGGCCGTCTGCAGTAATAACACTCCACATCAGTGCAAGGGGACGGGAGGGGCTAAACAACTATACTGAATGGACTGAACTGCTCATGTGTATGTCTTCATAGGTGTGACATCACAAACATGATTTAAAAACAGCTTCCAGTTAGTTAGTTGTTAGTTTTCTATAATACAGAATCCTTGGATATCCACCCATGAAGCAGATGCATGAAGCTTTTTATGAATCTTTCTCTCCTAATATTTGATAATGAGTTCACTGAAAGTCTGACCTGAGTAATTACTAGGTGAATATGCAACAAAGGTGGATGGTGAGCTGAGGCATGTGGGCTAATGGCAGTGACAGGTCCAGTTAGCGGTGTTTTATGGCTGGGGAGGTGGGTGGGGGCAGACGGGCGCTGGCTGCAGGGTGAGATGCCTGTAGGGAGAGAGGATCGGGGCAGAGTGCTGGTCATTAGGATGGTCAACAGCTGCTGGGCTCTTGGCATGCTGACAGGATCGGCTGACCCTGTGACCTTTCGTATGCAGGGAGCATGTAAATGAGGGAGAGCAGTGGAGTCTGGGCCTGTCTCGCTTCTCTCTACTTCTTCTCTCTCTCGCTCTCTCTCTGTCTCGCTCTCTCTCTGTCTTCTCTCTCTCTCTAACTCTCCTCTCCCTTTAACTGTACTCTCTCTCTCTGTCTCTCTCGCTCTCTCTCTAACTCGCCTCTCTAACTGTCCTCTCTCTTTCTCTCACTCTCCCTCTCTCTCTAACACTTCTTCCTCTCTCTCTCTAACTCTTCTTCCTCTCTCTCTCTAACTCTCCTTTCTCTCTCTCTCTTTAGCTGTCCTCTCTCTCTCTCTCTCTCTCTCCCTCTCTCCCTTGCTCTCTTTCTTTACCTTCTTTTGTTTACCCTCACCCTCCTGTGGACAGGTCAATGCAGTATAATCACTTACATCAAAGAGATGTTATCTTTTGAACAGTGCGCAAACACAGATGAAGCAGATGCCGATGTCTTTTCCTCTCTGTCTCTCTCCCAATCTACGGTTGCACTCTATCTGTCGGTTTGTCCGCAGTTCTTTCTTGTTCGTAGGAGAGAATTTACCTTCAGTAATGCCTTCAGCAAGTGAAACACGTGCTTAATTAGATAGAGGGCAGAACGTTTCACTTCTTTGCCATCCATCTACACTGAGAAGCGCCATCCAATGTGTCCGAGCAGGTAATGTGGCCTATTCGCTTTGGAACTCATCCTGCTGCTTTTCTCAGCAGTCCGTTCAATGCATACAAGGGAGCCAGTTCCACTGGCAGCCCTATATGCCCACAAGTTAACACTAACTCCACCATGCTTCACATCTGAGGTGGTATTCTTTGGATCATGAGCAGTTGCTTTTCTACTCCATACTTTCTTCTCCCATCATTCTGGTAGAATTTGATCCTTGTCTCAGTTTGTGTTCTATTGATTGTGCACTTAGACACACATACATCTACCTCCTGGAGCGTGCTCTTGATCTTGATCTGTTCTTAAACTGCTGGGAAGGGCTTTTGTCTTCACCAGGGAACTAATTCCATAATTCATCTGTCCACCACAGCTGTTTTCCATGGTCTTCTGGGGCTTTTAGTGAGTTCGTTCTTTCTTTCTTTTTAAGAATGTGCCATACAGTTGGTCTGGCCACAGATGTATATGATATCTCTCTGTAGTGTATAATATGATACTATAATAATATATCATTGCTGTCCAAAGAAAAAACACTATCTCCAAAATGATAACTTTACAGGAGAGGCCAAAAACCTAATTTAACTTTAATATAAGTCGATGGAACCAGATTTTTTTTTTACAAGCAATTTTGGCCCATTTCTGTTGGTCCATTCATCATGAAACTTTCACACAGTGTAAACAGCAGCTCATGTGATCAAATGATGCCTAAAAGTAAAATTCGGCAAAAACGGAGATAGGTGTTTTTCATTGGACAACGGCGATTTATATGCATATTATTTGTCACACGGGTCCTAACTCTCTTTATGGGCTTCCTCTCTCGCTCTCAGTAAAGTAGTGTGACTGGTGGCCAGTGGGTGATATTGTTTTTGAATTAGAGAGTTCATGCTGCAGCTCTGCTCTGGAATTAATTCATGGCGTTGTGTAATGAGCAAGCACAGTGATGGATCAGCTCGTGGAGTTAGAACGTGCAGGCCGCAGTGCTCTGTGTAATTATGAACTCTCAGATTAGGCGTGTGTTCCAGGCCAGCTGATGAACACAACCACTCTCCCAAATAGCTCTGAATGAACTGCATGTATTCTGGAGCTGACCAATTATGTCTTAATATTGGAATGGTGTGTGTTTGTGTTTACGTGTGTGTGTGTCCTGTGCGTACTGTGCAACTAATATATATACTGTGGAGCAAATATATATTTCCAGTGTGTGTATAGATATAGATATATATATATATATATTACAGTGATCCAGTATTTAATGTGTTCACTCATTTGCAGCATGTTTGGCTTCTCATAGTCCAGTTATCTTAAACACATTCCGGAATGTTGAGGTCTGGACTCTGGGATGGTCAATCCGTTGTGATGGCTGCTTGACAGCTACACATCTTTTTAGACCCATAGCACCAAGCTGTCCTCCCACAGTGGAAGGATGGAGTCACTGATGGATGTTTTCAGATCTGAAGGAAGAGTGAAGGTTCTCACCTCTCTTTCAAGCTGTTTATCTAATGAGGACAGTTTTGGTGGTCTTCCTGGTCTTGCATGATTTTCAGGGGTCTAATCTATTGATCATTTTTAAGGCTACACTTTTTTTTCCTTATGTCCTTTGATTCCCTGCTTCCTTATGCACAATGGGTTATCTTATCTCTAAATCCTTCAGAAATATCTAGTAAAAAACAAACATCTTGTGCTTAAAGTCTGCTTTGACTGGAAAAGGGTGGTCTCTGAGTTTTGTTCAGTACTGTGTATATGTGTCGGAGAGGATGTGTAGACGCATGCACTGTGTATATGTGTGTATGCTGTCTTCTTTTCTGTGTTTATTATCAAGTGTAGGCGTCGGCTGAGCTGTGTCCAGTGTCCCGCTATTGGACAGTATTAATAGCTAACATTAGAGCGGCTATATTTTACCTGCCCGAATTGAACAGCACAAGTGCCTGCTAACGACGCCCATTTTTTCTACCAGCGTCTGCTCTGACCACCGGAGTCCAGCATTAGTCTATGAGGTTAATGGCTTCCCCGTGCATGAAAGCGGCCAGCGGCGGAGTGTCTGGGTAATTGTGAGAGAGCGTGCTGGCCAAATCACAACTGATAATGTCCGACATGCATTATAGAGGATGTGCAATTTTCTGTGTGATCCGTTCATTTCAGAGCAGGAGCTGTGTGTGTGTATGTGTGTTGATGAGAAGTGTGTGTGCAATTCAGTGAACCCAACAGAGCATGTTGTGACACGTAGAGACGAGGCAAGCCATGCTGCAGGAACTGACAGGGTGTGTGTGCGTGTGACAGTCTGACTCTCAGTGTAGTGTTCTCAGAACTCATGTTCCGTTCCCAGCAGCTCATCCCGCTCTGTCAGTGTGTGCCATGTTATCCCATAGCATTTCTCTAATATAATATCTCTAGACTGATGTAGTGCTCTACTACCAAACCTGAGCCGGACTAAACATTGGGGATTAACCTGAGGTTATTCACGTTGGTTGGACGGTGGTGTAGGAATTGCAGCCATTTTTTTAGGGGCTCAAACTAACCGGGCACACTACCAATTCTAAAGTGCACTGCCATTTTTGTATATTTCAATATTTGATCACAAATTCTTTGAAGTCGATGACTGCCTGAAGATCGGGACCCCATATACGTCACCAGATGTTAGGTTTCTTCCCTGGTGATGCTCTGCAGCTGTCTTCGCTTCCTTCAGCTTGGGGCATTTAACCTTCAGTTTTGCCTTCAGGAACTGAAATGCCTGCTCAGTTGCATAGCCATACATGCCCACAGTATCGCACTACCTCCGCCATGCTTGACAGATGGAGTGATGTGCTTTGGATGCTCCATACTCCTCCAAGTTGAGCTTAGTCTCACCTACGCCGAGAAGTGCAAAACAAATTAATATTTCAGAAAACAAAATTACAAAAATAAAAACAAATTTACAAATGAAAAACAAATTACATTCAAGAAAACAAAATTACAAAAGCAAAAACAATTTTACAAGGGCAAAAAACATGCTTTAGCGTTGTCACCACTCCACTCACTCTAGCACCACAAAACAGTTTGATTGACAAGGTGATCCGCAACAAGCAGTTCCTGGTGTTAGACCTACCCTTTCCATCCGAATTCACAGTTTGTAAAATTGTTTCGGTACCGGTAAA
>CM067494.1:24077917-24108390 GCA_034552555.1 Semaprochilodus insignis
TGTAGAGGTTCCTAATGGTGTCCTGTGATAATCCATCCCATACAGCTTGAATATTCCCACACAGTTCCTGCAGATTGTGCGGTAGGGGTGGAGGTGGAGTGACACCAGGCCTTCTGGACGTGATATGTGACAACAAACCGTTCATCTTGGTGCTGACCACGGTGCCTCCACACACAGATTTGTTGGTCGTCTCCACCAAGACAAAAACAGGATTCGTCACTGAAGGTGACCCGCTGCCATTCTGAGTCGCTCCATGACAGTCTGGCACGACACCACCTTTGTTGACGTGGTGTTAAGGCCAGTCGTCGTAATGGTCTGTGTGCATGTAGTCCTGCATCGTGCAGCCGTCTGCCAATGGCGCTGGCACTAACAGGATGACTCATGGAGTGTACGAATTCAAGTCTCAACTCATAATTCGTCTCAGTAACCAGATAGAAATCATTTCAGGACCCAAGAAGCAATAAAAACAGACAGTCAGTTGGCAGACAGCCTGCATGTCAGACACTGATCAGACAAAGTCTCTGTGATAGCTTTGAGTGATGCTTCAGCCCTGAATTATAAAGTCTGTTTTTGTTCCAGGCCTGAAAAAGAAATGTGATAAAGATTTAGCTGTCATGCTTTGATGGTTATGCATGTGCATGTGTATGTGTTAGTGTGTGCATGAGTGTATGTGTGTGCGTTCATATTTGTCTGTATGTGCACACATTTGCAATGTGTCAAGTGCTTCTGGATCTCAAAGTGCTTGGCCTTCATATCTAACCTTTTAGAGTGGATGCTGACCTTGACCGTGTCCCCCAGCTGATCCACACCATAGGCCTAAGTAATTTCCACCGATGCTAACGCTAAGTGCTTCTTCCTTTCAGACAAGCGAGCAACCAAAGCTGCTGCTCTCTTTCTCGTTCTTGATGGTTCCCCACTGATTTATCCCAGAGATGCTAATGTTTTCTGTAGGGTGATGGGGATTATTCCTCCACTCCTCTTTGAACTTCTCAGATAAAGCAATTCATGCAAATTACTTGCAGCTGGCAGGAAGATGGTCACTGTTAAAGCATGGAATGGCGTATTTGTTCTATCCGTCTTCCTTTTCTTCTTCTCTCAACTCTTAAACATAATGTGTATGTGAGTGTGAGATCCTTTTCATTCTGGATACATACAGAGTTTAAATGGCTGTCGTTTGCTGTGCACCTACGTTGTATCTACACGTTGTATCTACATACACAAAGTGCATGTCATCAGCTTGACTAGCTACATAGGAGCACTTTGTGCTTCCCTGTGCTTCAATGGTCAGGACCACCACAGGACCTCTAGACTGCAGGCATTATGTGGGTTTGGGATCATTCTCAGCACTGCAGTGACACTGATGTGGTGGTGTGAGTGGATCAGACACCAACCAAAACTATCCAGTCATCAGCATCCTGTGGGCAGCGTCCTGTGGGCAGCGTCCTGTGATCACTGGTGAAGGACTAGAGGATGACAAACACTGCACTCTGCTGCAGCAGGTGAGCTATTATCTCTGACTGTACATCTACAAGGTGGATCAGCAAGGAAGGAGTGTCTAATAGAGTGGACAGTGAGTGGACACAGTGTTTAAACACTCCAGCAGCACTGCTGTGTCTGATCCACTCACACCAGCACAACACACAATAACATACCTGCTCTGTAGTGGTCCTGTGGGGGGTCCTGAACATGTGGATAAAAGGTGCAATAACAAAGTATACAGAGATACAGATGGACTACAGTCTGTAATTGTAGAACTAGCAAGTGCTCCTGTATGGTAGTAAAGCTGATCAAATGAACAATGAGGGTAGATACAAGGAGGTGTACCTAATAGAGTGCTAAGTGAGTGTACAGCACACCGATGGGGAACCCTCAGGGTCTTTTAGGATAATCTCACTTAAAATCTTCTAACAGACAATGGAAAATTGTTCGATAAGGATTTTTACCCCCTGTAGTATTTAGATACAGCCCAGGTAGCTCTCGTATTGATTTCCAGTGAGCGGGAAACAAAACATCATTCTCTGCCTTCTGGGAGTCCTCGATATGTCAATGACAAGTGGATATGAGTCATAGTCTAACCAAGCTTCAGTCACTTGTTAGAAATGTAAAACAATGGCGCCAGTTCTAAACCAGGGCTCTTTGTGAAGGGTTGCTGTAAATCTGCATGTTACAGTGTATGTATAATGACTGTGACAAGCTTTTAATGTCTGTGTTAAACAGCCAATAAGTTGATATGTACACTAGTGTTAGTGCTAACATGCTAGAAGATATCCAATAGGGCGCTAAAAATTAGTAATTAGCAAGAAATGAGCAATACAGTAATATTAATGTCACGCTTCCGGGGTTCCCTGACACCACCGATCTCCCGAACTCCACTTCCCAGAGTGAATGACCCAATGACGTCACACGCACATGTCCCCAGTCAACCAATCACTCTCGGTCTAGCTCACCTGAGTACTGATTTTTTCCACCTGCCACCCATCACACAGTCTGTTTATAAACACCCCCCCCCCCCACCACACACACACACACACACACACACACACTTTGCGAAGTTTTGCCGACCCTGTTAGCACTGCTGAGCGTTTCCCTTCTGATATATCTACTGTGGCTTTGACTCCCTTTGTTTTTGACTACCTCTTTGCTTTATCCCTTGTTCTGGTTACTCGTTTCCTCTACTCTCTGGCTTTTGACCTCTTTCCGTTCTCCTGACTCCTCTCTTTGTCTACTCCTGCTATTTTGGTTGCCTCGTTGCCTGACTCTCCTGGTTCTGACCTTTGTCTGTCTCTTGACTTTGATCTCACATTCTCCCTTTATGTTTATGTCATGTTTTGTTGCTGTGTTTCACTACCCGATTGTTAAATAAAGCTCATCTGACTTTTAGCTTGGCGCACGTCGAGCCAAGTTCTTTGTTCCTGACGATTAATATTTATGGACAGAACTGAAGGTCAAGTTCTAGAGGTCACAGTGTATACAATACAATACAATACAACTCTATATATAAATAGTATATGTTCTTTTATAATGAATTAATTGTCCATAGAATTGTATTTGCACCTACATTGTCTTATTTACCTATATATATATATATATATATATATATATATCTGAAACCTTGTGTATTGTGAAGTCTAGTGTAGTTAGATTTGTCTTGTGTTGAGTTTATTTTCATTTCATTCTTTTGTTTATAAAATGTGTATGTGTATTTACTTGTAAATTTACTTAATTGCTTGTAATTACATAGTAATTATAGTTACATTACACTGTAATAAATTACATATATAAAGGAGGCATTGAAATATGCACTTCTAAATGATTTCACTGCTTGTTTCAATCAGCTACAAGTTAGAAATAATTTTACTAAAAGCAAGAAGGTGTGGTGACCATTCCCCCCAATATAGACCATGGAGGACCCAGCAGGGTTAAAGATGTGCAAAGACTGTCGCAAACATGAATATTATAGGCGAAGATGATATGGAGTGCTAATACAGACGTTACAGAAGTCCAGCTGGTGACAGAGGGAAGTTATGGGAATGGTCTTTATTTATGGGGAAAGCTGCAGAGCACCATGTGGTGCATTCACGGTTGGTGGAGAAATCAGCTGGGGCTTCCGCCGGATGTTTTGGTCCCTCTTGTCTTCCACAGCGCTCCTGAGAGGTGGGCTTTGGTGGAACGCTGGCTGCTGCACTGAAGGATGATTCATGCTCACAAACAATAGCAGTGCTTCTGGTGAAAGGGACAGAGCACATCTGCCATTAGCTTTAGTAACAGATAATAATGAGACAGATCTGTGTGGGTTTGATGGGACGAAACCCAGAGTGTTGACAGCGGTGACTTTTCAGTATATATTATTGCATTTATATAGAAACCTCAATTTGTTTACATTTTTATACAGTTTCATTTTAAAAGATATACGCTGTGTGAGCATTTGATGATGAATGGATCGATTGAAATGCTCCAAGACGCTGGGGTGTCACTGGGATGTCAACAGTCCTTTTGATTGGCCCCTACGGATGGTAGCTGATAGGTAGGTTGTCACTGCTGAATAGGATTAGCAGTGGCAATTGTAGGACTGTATAAATGGATAGGCTGTTGGGTGGTCGGGACAATTTTAGGCTGTCCAAAAATGATAAAAATATGTTTACTTGTCAAAAATGTCCCAGATAAGAAGCGCATTCCATTTGACAAACTCAACAGAGGCATATAGTTTCACATGCAGTTACACAAGGCATTACTTTGACCATCACACGCATCATTATACATATGCCATGCACATGAAGTGCTCACAACATGTGGTGTATAACTACAGCAGAGTTAGCTTCTTTTGTGCTGCACTTACATTCTCACACTGGTACAGTAATAGGAAGAAGAACAATGTAACTGCTGCACCGTTTAAGGTGGAACTGACAATTCAAACAAGAAATCAGCTTCATCACAGTGTATTAGTTCTAAATGCACTCTCATGCATGTAACATGCGCTGAGCTCCTTTTCTCTCAGTTGAGCTGGTGGGAGCATTCCATTCAGTCAATGCAACAAACAGTAAATGCAATGACCCTAACAGTAAACGCAACAATGGCTGAAGCTTTTGGCAAGCAACCATCACCACTTCCGCACATCTGTCAGCAAACAAAAGAAGTCATATAAATAGCAAAACAGCAGTTAGCATTGGCGCTACTTTCCTCCACTAAAGATGCTCTTGGCATGTAAATGAATGAAGGTTGATCTTCTAGACTAGTAAGTCAACGGCTGTCAATGCTACCTTTGTGGCGCATTTCCTTGTTCCTTACAATAGAGGTGGGCGCCACAACTTTCTGGTAAAAATTGTGGTGCACACCCACTATTTGAGTGTGAATTCGACAGGTAGCATCCTCTTTCAAATTGCTTGAACATCAGAATAGCTAGTGAAATTGTTCTATTGAAAGGAAAGACAGCATTTCTAGGAAATTCAGTAACTGTAATTTTACAGATTTTACCATCATTGAGAAAGCATACTTACACTGTTAATTGGCTGGTTCTGTCTGGCACCACTGCTACCATGTTCCTAACGTTCCTAACTACATTTTCCTATCATTATGTTAATATACATAATGCAAGCAGTGGTTACAGATGTTAGCAAATAGCCTAGTTGGTGACTACTAAAAGTAAGTTGCATTTAGAAAAATAGAGTGATAAACTGAAAGCCCCTTATTTTCCACAGTGATAAAGGGGTAAAATACACTAGGAAGGTAAAGGTGCCTTAGAGTGGAAAACTGTGTTTACATTGGCATAGTTGAATAAAGAGAGTTCAGTACATAGAACTGACAAACCATAAACCTCAAACACTGTTGTTCCTCCTTCAAATACAAATCCCATGTTTGTAAAAGAGGGCCGCTGATTCCAAAATCATGGACAGTTACATAACAGACTCCACCCAAAATGATACCCCACATAGGCCAGCTCATGTTACAGTCCAGCAGAAACAGTGACAATGGAGCAACAGCCATAGCAGACTATATGTGCACATACTGTATCTACCCTTCCAAGCTGTGAAGAGAATGTCAGAACTTCTCATACTCTTCCTAAGGAATTGCCAGGGAGCATGGATGATGGTGACCTTTAAACAAGGCTTAAACTGATTTCCTATTCACCACCCTCTAAATCTAATGTTCCGTTCCACCTTAAATGCTACAGCTTGTACAGGCACTGTACCGAAACTTACTTTCCAGGCTGTGAAGTAGATGACAGCACTTTTCCGTACCACTTTCAAAGGAACCAAACTGTCAGTGGCCATGGCTGATGTTCATCTTTAAACGAGGCTGGAGGTCCTTCAGTGCTACAGCTTGTTCAGGTGCCAGGATGTAGCTGTGGTACCATTTAAGGTGGAACAGAAAATTTGGCAAAGCAAGGTGGCACATAGGAAGCAAACTATAGCCCTCACATCTTTGACAAAAATCCTGGACAACTTTAATTCCATGATGTTGGTTTCCTATCCACTTTCATTTTATTGTCCTTTCTGTGTCTATTTTGACAAAATTTCAAACCAGGCAATCGGAGCAGAGCTATTCAGAATATTCATGAGCTCACCAAACAAGGGAAAACAGCTCGCTTCATTCTAGGCCCAAATCATATGATTGTAAAAAGGCATGTAAAGCTCCATCTGGGCATTTTTCACCTCGACCAAAGCCACGTACCTTCTATGTAGGACATTATAGAACAATTTAAAAGACTGAATAGATGCATTCTATGGAATGTTTAAAAGTTTCCACTTTTAATTAGGAATTGCGGCTTTTGGGTGTGAACTCATTCTAATAGCACGGGAACATGATGGTTTTTTGTGTTTCAGTGAAGGATAGGTAGATGTAGAGACAGACAGCATATCGTAGTGTCTGTTCTATGGGAGCAGAAGCGTTTGGTGTGTTGGTATTGATTAGAGCTAATGAGACGCTGTTGTGTGCGTGTCTGGGTCGGCCAGCGAAGATGCCAGCAGAGAGAGAGAAGGAGAGAGATGGGAGACTAATGGGCTGAGACAATACAAATAATTTGTGGCTGTGGGAGAACATTAAGATTGATGGCTGCTTTGGCTGTGGATTCAAACATTTTTGCTGGGTTGGGAGGTGGGGGTGGGGTCCATGTGTAGTGTGTGTGTGTATGTGTGTTTCTGTATGTTAGACCCTGAACTATGGCATGCATGTGAACTGTGGCATGCAAGTTTTCACTCACTCACTCACTCACTCACTCGAGTAGCAGACTATAGATTCTCCACAAGGGGGTGCTGTTAGCACTTAAGTAACTTTCAGTGGTTTGCATCAGTGACCCTGTCTGTACCGTATTAGTAGGTGAAGCTTGGCTTCTGTGCATAGTTGTTGCTCAGATTCCTCTTCCCTCCAACATGTCCAGTAAGATAAACTGAAGTTTGGAATGGAGATTGCCACCCAGCGGGACAGCAGGGTGGTCATCAACAGTTATACAACTCTCCCTGGCAGTAGGCACCAACACTGCACCACCGCCCCATTAAAAAGCCCAGCCACAGCCCACGCAACACTATACAGCTTTAAGATATACAATATACGCAGCTTTCCTCTAACAGTCCCAACTGTTTCTACAATCTTGGCACAGTAGGGGTTTTGGTATGTAGCTCTTGTCCTCCCTCAGAGTTGCAACTGCCTCCCCAGAAGTGCCAAAGCAGAGGGAGACTGAGTCCTAGGTCCTTCTCCCCAGTCTAACAGATCTCCTCACAGTCTGCAGCATCGGTTCTTGGGCCACAGGGTGGTGGAAACAACAGTGGTGCTCCCTGACCACACCATAGGTGGCAGCACTGAAGCGCTGGGACTAGGTCATGACCAACGGCTGGTGCCTGCTTGAAACGTCCTTCCTGGTCATTGTCCCGCATCTCTCAGCCAGGGTCCAGAGTCAAGCCTCGTCATGCTGCCTTGTCCGCTACCCTCGCTGTCCAACTCCAGTGCTGTCTTCTCTTCCGCAGTGCTTATCCAGGATTAGTCTTCTTGTTTGTCAGTCATCTTTGAGATGAAGGTAATGCCAAGTGGGGCACTCCCACTTCTGACACCAATGTAGCGGCAGAATGGGAGTGGTAATAAATTTCTACCAAAACTTTCACTGTACAAAAATGTTCAGGATATACAGTATATGGATCGATAGGCCAGTGGTCATGGCCTGGATGCCTCCACCCCTCCTCCCATTAGGTAGTCAATATGCATTACTGAAAGAGAGAGAAAGAGAGAGAGAGAGAGAGAAAGCATGAAAGAATGTACCTCCTTACACTGAACTCTCTCCTCACCTTTAGGGGGCAGGCCGGCCCACACTAAGCCGTCCCTCATTCTCCCTCACCTTGATTAACTAGGTCATAAATTATTCATTAGATTACCATAGCTGACTTTTTCCTCTGGAAAATTATATGAACTGTGACATTCATATTGGCTTTGTATTTGCTGTCTCCGCCGAGACAGCGCCGCTAATGTAATGTAATTTAATGTAATCCTTTTTAAGACGCAGTAAATGTTCTGCTGGAGAAAATTGCTATTCAGTACTTCCTTAACATCTCAGGTGCTTACCCAAGTTTATGCACTTTTATTCATTTATTTCTTTGATCCGTGGGGAAGCCATAAAGTCGATCTAAGCATTAAAACGCATTCCACACCTACATGTTTAAATCACGTTAAATACACACTTGCTTCGGCCTAATGCGTTTCTGCTGTAGATAAAGCATGCAGTCCGTATATCCGTACAAGGGGAAATATATGGTGCTGCAGATATCTTTGCCGTAGCTTGTTTTGCATGCATGAATAAATTCCCTAAGGCCTGCGGTAGTGATTACAGTGCATACAGCAAGTCTAAATGCATTTCCCCTATATTATTCAAGTGCCACTATCATTTGTAAACTTGCCCTACTTCTATCATAATCCATTCCAGCCCAGACTGAGTCTTGGTTCCTCTTCATGTTTCTTCTTCATGCTCTTAGGGAGCTTCTTCTTTTGACTCTTGATTTCTCTTAGTGGTTCCTCCAAATGTCATTATTGAGTTCCTCCTTTCAGGCTTTTGTGCTTTCACTGGTTTCATAATGTTCTTAGCAAGCTTCTCCTTTTCAGTATTACCTCCTCAGTAGTTCTCCTTCATGCTCCTGTAAGATTTTTGCAGATTGGGTTCAGTTCTTCTCAGGGGGTTTTCCCCAAGCTCTGGGGACATTTCTCCTTTTGAGTCATGGTTCTTTCTCATTCTCTTGGAGTGTTCAACTTTTGAGTGTTGGTTCCGCTAGATTGGTCTTCCTAATTGTCCTAGGTAGCTTCTCCTTTTGACTCTTGGTTTCCCCTTAGTGCTTCCTCCCAATGTCATTATTGAGTTCCTCCTTTCAGTCCTTTGTCCTTTCACTGGTTTCATCATGTTCTTAGCAAGGTTCTCCTTTTCAGTATTACCTCCTCAGTAGTTCTCCTTCATGCTCCTGTAAGATTTTTGCCTCTTGGGTTCGGTTCTTCTCAGGGTTTTTCCTCAAGCTCTGGGGACGTTTCTCCTTTTGAGTCATGGTTCTTTCTCATGCTCTTAAGGAGTGTCTAACATCTGAGTGTTGGTTCTAACTTCTTAGTTGGTCTTCCTCATTTCCTCATTGTCCTACAGAGCTTCTCCTTTTGACTCTTGGTTTCTGTTAGAGGTTCCTCCAAATGTTGTTACTGAGTTTCTCCTTTCAGTCTTTTGTTCTTTCATTGGTTTCATTGACTTATCATGTTCCTAGGGAGCTTCTCCGTTTCAGTCATAGGAGCTCTTAAGGAGTGTCTAACATTTGAAGTTTTTCCTTTTGAGTCTTGGTTCCTGTTTGTGGTTCTTCCTCATGTCCTTTGAGATTTCTCTTTATTTCCTGTCGTGGGTCTTTTGGGATTTTATCCTATTGAGTGTTAGTTTGTGTCAGAACTTCTTGCTCAGCTTCTTAAAGTATATATATTTTTGGATTTCTTTTGCAGCAATGGAAAATATTTGATAGAATATCCTGAATTAATTACTTAAGACATATAAAAATAATGACTTGGGTTTTTTGTACTTTAGTACTTTACTACAACAGATTTACAACAGATTTAATTTACAAATTTACTGAAATTGCATCTCGTAATAACCCATTTTTTTCCAAAAATGTTGTCAAAATAATAGCTTTAAAAAAAGAAGCCTATTATCTTGAAAATTTGAGTTAAAAGTTGAAATGTGAATGTACTATTTCATTATAATGTCATTAAAACAGTAATTATTTCAGAATTATAAGTCTTATTTCAACAAAGTTTGTCTATTCAACAAAGTTTGTTTGAATTCTATATTTGTAAGTCACGTTTTTCAAAGGAAATAAGTCATCCTTTTGAGATACTGATGCAAAATGTTGATGCATTGCTGCCTGAAACAGAGAAACCGAGTCTTTCACAAGAGAGCGACATTTTACATGTGTGCAAAATAAATATGATTTGACAAAGTAGCACACTCTGAATCCGCCTCCCCAGCAAAGAACATGGCCGTCTGACCTTTCACACTTAGCATGTTGGAGTGCAGTGCGTCTGTGTGCAGTTCATTCTTCCATGCCTTAGTGGAGCTTACTGTCATATCCCTTACATATAGCGATAGCGATCTGCAAAGGCCTTTAAACTGGTGTTTGAAATGTCATACTCCCTGTCCTGAACTCGCTGGGTTCCTGTCCCGGCTGATGTGTGTGTGTAGTATCTCTGAGCCTCCACATTTACAAATCCAAAGTTGAGGCAGATAAAATCTTTAATAGTAGGTGTGCTTGTGTTGTGCTCTGACAGTTTCCCCGCGTGCCGCTGCATTATTAATCACCCCGAGCTGCCAGCCAGCCTTGATCAGCCTCTCTAATAATGTTGATCTGCACACGCCTCCACCCCACAATCGCCCCACCCCCCCTCCAAAAAAAAACTTTTAGAGCAAACATGATTATTGAAATGATTAATGTGACAACAGCATAGTGGGAGCTGTCACATTAGTTTCAGAGGAACATACACTCCCACCCACACACACACACACACCCTCCCTGCCATCTGCGGAAAGGGGATTTTTGAAGGGGTGTCATAATTGTGTGGAGGGTATGGCATGATGAAACACTGTATGGAGGTATGAAGCTAGAGACTCTAATCTGTATTAACATGAGACGGAAGCTGATAGGTGGTGTATATTGTGAGAGAAAGGGGTGGAGTATGTGCGTATGTGAGTTTTTGTCCGTCATGTGAACAATAGAGGTGTAAATTGGATTATTTATGACTGTGTGAATGAGTTTGTGTTATCGCACACCAAATCTTCCCACAGACTGCTTGTTGTTAGTTGCTCCTGCTAGCTGGGACTGGACAGTAATGAAGTACATTAGTCTGAGTGCTGTGCTTAAGCACATTTTTGGAGTGTCTGTACTTTCATTTCACTTGATTATCAGGTTTTTTTGGAAACTTATGACTTTCAAAGACTATTACTGTAGTTTTAAGTACATTTCTATGAAGGTTCTCATCACTCAGTACTTTGAAGCAGAGCAGACAAATTTTCACAAAATGTGATAATCTATTTCTTCTAACTCTATACTAACTTATTATCTCAAAGTAGCATCTTAATAATGCTTAATTTTAAGTATGACCTAATTTAGACAAAATTTGACTTAATATCTGGGAAAATTATATCTGGTAAGTATTTAGTTCATATATACAAAGTGTGTGTGTGTGTGTGTGTCTGTGTGTGTGTATATATATATATATATATATATATATATATATATATATATATATGAATTACAATTATGTAGTCATTATTTCAGTGCTTTAATTATTCTTTTAATAGTTTAAAGAAGGTTTGTCACTTTGTCACTACATTTTGTCAGTACTATATATACTGTATATACAGTACCAGTCAAAAGTCTGGACACCTTCTTATACAATGTTTTTTCTTATGTTTATAATACTATATATATATATATATAATACTATATATATATATATATATGTGTATATATATATATATATATATATATATATGTGTATACACACATACATAAACTTCTACAATGTAGATTAATATTACTAATAAAAAAAGACATCTAAGCAGCAAGACAACACTATGAAGGAACACATATGGAATTATGTAGTAAACAAAGTGTTTTTTGGGGGGATTATATATATAGTATATATAATATAATATATATGTTTGTTTGTGTGTGTGTGTGTGTATAAATATCATCCAGTAAACCCCCTGCGTGCTGCATTTTTTGATCAGTTGCAATGAACGCTTGAGATTGAAGAAATATTTGCATAATTTTCAATGTTTGCTCTGACTACTGCACCCAACGCTTAGTGAGTTTGACATTGGGATATATCAAGCCCACCTCTCAGTACGCTTCTGTTCTGTGATGGTTTTATTTTTTTGGTGACTTTCTGTAGAAATAAGATGAAAAAACAATTTATGTTATGATTCTAGATTTCTAGAGTTACAAGACAGAGACCAGACTAAAGTTAACACGAGAGTGTGAATGTGAACCAGAGGTCCTGTGTGAATCTACTGCCGCTGTGTAATAATAGTTAACTGGCGAAAAAGTTAACATTACTGACCTTTTAGAAATACATTTTTAGTATTGTCAAATAAACACACCTACTATTAATAACATCACAGAGGCAGTGCATTCAGATAAGACCCAGCCCCAGTATGACGGGGGCGGTGATGAGGGTCATCCAGCTGGAAAATGTACTGCAGTACTTTAACTCAAGTAAATATTGTATTGGATACAATATAAAGATACATCTGGTCTATCTTTGATCAGACGTATCTATACTTTACACTCAAGTAATGGACATGTGTCCACCTCAGCTGCTAGCTTGGTCACCCCTATCACATAATGCTACCGAGCTGGGAGGGTGAACACTAGAGGGTAACCCAACTACAAGATAATTGGGCCAATTTTGAGCTGTTGCACCTCTCCCGGCTTGGCTTCAGGAACCACGGTGTTGAGCACCGTTTGACCCATCACTTCAAATTTCTGGGGTGATACCCCATCACTTTTTAATTAGGAGCTCAGGATGCTCCATTAACTTGGATGGAACGCTAACCTATAGTCAAACTCAGTGGCAAAACCAATCAAAATTGGCATTCAGCTGGGTGGGCGAGGCATTTCAGAAACCACAAAAACCACAAAAAAAGAATGTTCATTGAGAAGACTTGATATTAGCATGGCTATTAGCATGTTATGCAGTGTGTAAAGTTAATCAGTCAGCCAGTGACCTGTCTTTTGCCAGCCACTAAGCCAGCAGCACAATACATGCCCCTCCTATCCACTCACAGTCCAGGGGTGACCACCCTGATTACAACCATAAGTATGAAATTAACCCAGCACACATCATCCTGTTGTGTGCTGGGAAGGCTGATTTTCTCAAACCCAAGGTTGACGTGATGCGTGAAAAGGACTGAAGAGCCAGTACTAACAGTCATGGTTCACACCCGGTGTATACGTGCATGTTATTTGAGTTGAGTGATGTGTGTGAGAGTGTTTCGTCCATCATTTAACCAGATTTAATAGCAAGGCGACTGCCCGAGCAGTGTGCCACTGACCATTCGTGCCCCACGGAAGTGCATGTTAACACGGTCATATTTAGCTTCTAAACATTTATAACTGCGACCGTCACCAACATGGGGGTCAGTGGCTTCTTAATGAATACAGGTTCAATTTGTCTCTAGGAAATGTTCTGCCTAATATGGAGCTTGAATAAATGGTGTCACAGGAGAGCGGGGCTGTACAAGAAGCCCCCCCTCCCGGCGCGAACCGTGGATTTATTGTAATTATCTACGAGTTCTAGTAGCAGTGCTATGCAGAGAGAACATCAGACCAGATGGCTGCGGAACTCCAGCTAATGTATTACAGCGAGACAGGGGGCGGCATGGGAAAAGGAAGACTGAATCCCACAAATGGGAGATGTTTTGTGGAGGGTGGAGGGAAACATAGCGAGAGGGAATCTGGAACAATATGGATAAAAAGCAACATCTATACTGATTCCATGAAGCTATAGCGCTAACCTATAGGGAAGAGATGGCAGGGAGGAGACACTGAGGACATGTCCTTACTTGCAGAGGATTGCTCATTGTCCTTGCTACTCCATAATCTTCACTCATTCATTCCCATAAGACCAGTTGATGTTTCCGTGCTAGCCTAGCATTATCCCATACCATGGAACAGTGATTTTGTGAACGTTTTTCCTAGATGTGACAGACGTGTAACGGCTATGTAGGTTAGCTTGTTGTATGCTAGCAGAAATGTCCACATTACACAACCTAGTGCTACCTCCTAGCTAGCCTTACCATTATGCTGTAGCATGATATAGTGAATTTGTGGATGTTCTTCAGGTGTAATGGCTATGTAGGTTAGTTTGTTAAGTACAGTATGCTAGCAGAATGTCCACATTACACAAACTGGCGCTATCTCCTTGCTAGCCTTGTGTTATCCTATAGCATGGTTCAGTGGTTTAGTTGATGTTCTTCCTAGATGTGACTTACTCTACAGGTGTAATGGCTATGAAGGTTGGTGTGTTAAGTACAGTATGCTAGCAGAAATGTTCACATTACACAAACTGGTGCAACCTAACAGCTAGCCTAGCATTATCCCATAGCATGGTACAGAGAATCTGAAGAGGTGTCACATCCTGTCTTGTCTTGCCCCTGTTTGCCTCTGTTTTCTCTGCTTTTCTGTTTCTTGTCACTTCCATGTGCCTTTTGTTGTTCTGTTCCATGTGCTTCTGTTTGTTTTGGTTTTTTGCTCCTCCTGTCTCCGCCCCTTGTCAGGCCCCTCACCTGTCCTTAGTTTGTAGCCCCGCCCCTTCCCAGGTGTTCCTCGTTAGTCCTTGTTGTTTTATACTCCCTGTGGTTCCCGTTGTGCTTGCTTGGTGTTTTGTCTCCATGTCGGTCGTTTGTCCTCATGGCTGTTGTTTTTGTAACCTGGTTCAGTGTTTCTTAGTGTTTTTGGTTTCTTTGGTTTGGTTTTGTATTATTTGTTCTGTTCATTAAATACTTGCATCTACATCCAGCCTTCTCGTCTTGACCCCACGTGACAAGAGGTTCTTCCTTGATGTGATCCATACTACAGGTGTAATGGCTAGGTTGGTTGGTTTGTTAAGTACAGTATGGAAGCTGAAATGTCCAAATTACACTAACTGGTGCTAACCTCCCTGATAGCAAGAGGATGTCAGACCACTATTGGCCCAGTAATGGCAAAGCTGGTGGTCCAGTAGTGTTTTGCTCAGCGTTTTTTGCACGCCCTGCCAATGGTTGAGCATCTGACATCTGAGCATAGACAAAATGCCACTTTTATCGCTTGTTTTCCACTTGCAGGTCATTGTACTTATTTTTCCTTCTTTCTTATGTTTGTTATCCTTTATAAAATTTGTTGAGTAAATATTTTTTTTGTGTCAGCAACAGTTTTTTTTAACTAAATCATTTTATATCAGACCTTAAAAAAATCCTTAATTTTTTTCACTCCAAGACGTTTGAAATATTTGGTTTACAAAATAAAAGCCTGTGTGCATTTCGAATCAGTTTGAAGGGGCTAAAAGCTAGTTTGATCTTGTGAGTAGGACCACTATCTGGGTGGTCCGAGGGTGGACCAACAATGGCAAACAGTCAGTGGGGTGCCAACCTGATCGACCAGCAGATCGATATGTGCTTGCTATCCGGGCTATAGGAAAGAAACTGGAGTATTATACCAGAGATGCACCGAATGAGTTAAGACTGTGTTCTCATTTTGCAGCTTGCGCATTTTCGGTTCGCTGTGTTCACTGTCTCTTCTCACTCCATTCCCAAAAGACCCCCAGCTTTCATATTCCTGCAGGCTTTCACACATGTTAGCGTACATACTAGCACGGCTGCAGTGATTTATTAAATGTGCTGCTTCAGTCTGATTCATAAATAACAATAGTGCTAGCTGAAGATTCCACACTAAACAATCGGATTATTTGAATAGGGAAATGTACCGAGAACTTGTTCCCGTATGCAGCATGCTCATTTTCTGTTCCCTTTTCTCGTTACTTTACAAAGAACCCCTTTTCTTTCCCTCCCAAGAGAGCAGCTTTCATATTTCTGCAGACTTTAAAGTGTGCATGTTAGCCTACCTGCTAGCATACCCGCTAGTACAGTGAATTTATGAATGTGCTGCTTAGATCTGATAACGGCAGTGGTGCTATAATGATGGCTCAACTAACATGTTAATGATGTATTAACATAGTGAATATAGTATGATCTAGATGTAGATGGCTTCTTCACAAGCCTTGGCTGTATATGCTAAGTATACAGTTTATTAAGCGTATTAGCCCCAGGAAATACACTGAGAATGTGTTCTCATTTGCAGCTTTTTGCCCATTTTTTTTGCTCAGGGTCTTGGCTACTCTACAAATATCCTCCACTCAGGCCTTCCAATGTGTCAACCTTCAGATGTCGGTAGAAGTTGATGCCCACTTGTTAGCATATATGCTAACATGGCTTTATAAAGGCACTGCCTAGGTACTGCTGATTCATAAATTAATAACAGTAGTGTTAGCTACATGCTAAACATTGGTAGTGACTGGAGTCTCGTCTACCAGCCACTTATATAACCCTGCTGGAAAGAAACCCAAAACATAACCCAGCATGCATTCTATGGTGGTTTAAGTTTTTTTATAATGGCCTAGTGTTTGTTTAGCTGGTCACCTAGCATGGTCATGCTGGTTGGCTGGCTTACTAGCATACTAGCTGAAACATCTAAACAGGTGCTAACCTAAAGGGAACTTGGTGGAACTGTTTATTGCTCATCTTCTTCTCCTGGTGACTGCTACTCTGTAAACAGTGTTCATTCTTCCTTTTCCAAGAGACCAGCTTTCATATATCCAACTACTTGCCAGCCTTGCTCCTAGCACAACTGCTGCACAGCACTGCTACAGTGATTTTATAGAGGAGATGATGAAAAATTTAGACTGATTTGGGCAATATTTATTGAGCTACACATACAGAAGTACTGTATCTCAGTATGGCATCAGGGCAACATACCAGATGTCTCAGCATGGAGTTGTAGAGGTTCCTAATGGTGTCCTGTGATAATTCATCCCATGCTGCTTGAATATTCTCACACAGTTCCTGCAGATTTTGCGGTGGAGTTGGAGGTGGAGTAACACCAGACCTGGACATGTGGCATGTGACAACAAACCGTTCATCTTGGTGCTGACCACGTTGCCTTCACACATAGATTCGTTGGTCGTCTCCATGAAGACAAAAGCGAGACTCGGCACTGAAGATGACCCGCTGCCATTCTGAGTCACTCCGTGACAGTCTGGCATGACGTTTGGCGTGGTGTTGCCGTTGTGTTAAGGGCAGTCGTGTTGCCCGGCAGTCTGCGTGCATGCAGTCGGCCCATGGTGACAGGATGATGGAGGGCATCACTGCTCGCTGAATGTCCGCAATCGTGGCTGTTGGGTCAGTCAGGTACAGCGTTAAGACCCGTCCTTGCTTATGTCACATGCAAGGCTGAGCGTTGAAACTTCATCATTCGCACCATGTCAAATCTACCACCAAACAACTATTTGTGCAACTATTCTTTTGATGATGAGCAGAAATAACCATAGTCTTCCTGCACATTGATAGTAAATGTGATATGATATAGGTGTTGTCATGTAGGTGGCTCAGCCAGTGTAAGCTCTGTGTTGAGTGCAGTATGCTAGCCGGAGCTTTCACACTAAACAAACAGCAGAAGGAAAAAAAAGTGGGAGTGGAGGAAGTGAGTGACAGGCAGTGGGCTTCATTAGTAGCCTGAGCGGCACTAGTCTCTCTCAACGTGAAACGTAGCACAAGGGCTAACACACATTAGGCGCATGTTCGCTAGTAGCTACATCTGCAGGGCTGAGGATCGTTAAGCACGTGGCCCCGTAAAAACTGGACACATCGTGACAGCTTTATCAATATTCCCTCTCATCAGCGCACTCAGCTGGCGAACGACTGACTGAAAGGCCAGAGCTGGACTGGCCGGCTGTCTCGTTAAGGGAAAAAAAAAGTTCTGAGGAGTTTGGCTGAGGCTGGGCCGGTGGTGTGACAGTGGTAGGGCTGTTGTCACGCAGGTCACCCGAAAGCAACCTCCGCAGAGATGAAAGATGGGTTCGTGTGGGGAAGACGTTGACCTGCTGGTGACCTTTCATGTTTACAGCGTCTGCAAGGACTGATGAGCAACAAGCTGCTGGTTTATCGCCTCAAGAAAGACAGAGAGCGCAAAAGAGAGATAGAGATAAATGCTAGCCTGCAAGAGGAAAGAGGAGAAGAGGCAAGAGGTGAACGAAAGAGGAGCATGGGGGTGAAAGTGTGGAGAGAGACAGAGAAGACAGTAACGTGGTTAAAGAACGAGAAGGAGAAAATGAGAATTATAATGAGAGAGAGAAAGAGAGAGAGACTGAATGATTTTTCTGTTTTGCCTCTCCTCATGATGCTCAGGTAACGCTGGGCCTGATGGGCCATTATGAGGAGATGCGGCGTAGGCGGGCGTGTGGGCGGGGGGTGTTTGGTGGTGGCAGTGTTGGAGGGGGGCATCCTAATGCAAAACAATAATGCAGAGGCAAACAAGATAAAGAAAATTGAATTTTAAAGCGTCCGTGGGGAATGGGCCTGTTCTGAATCACAGCAGCCTCGGGCTCAATGCTATAGCTGAGAGGTTTGTTATGAACAAGCCGCAATCATGATGCAGATCTATATGGACATTATTCCGCCTTTCTGGACTTTCTGGCACTGAGGATTCTGAAAGCCTGGCTTTATAGGAAATGGCTGTGCAGCTAAGCAGGCTGGAATGAGGTCGTCTGTGCAGCGCGGCAAAATAATTCAGTACAGCTTGCTCACTTGCTTTCTCTCTCTCTCTCTCTCTCTCTCTCTCTCTTCTCTCTCTCTCTCTATCTCTCTATCTCATTGCTTACTTTCTTCCTTTCTCTCTGTCTTTCTTTGTATGCTGTATAGATATATATTTATATAAACTTTCTTCCTTTCTATCTAGATACTTTTACATACTCCCTCATTTTCTCTATACCTCTCTACCTCACCATCTCCCTCATTATCATCTCTATATTTCTCCCTCTCTCTCTCTCTCTGTCTCTCTCTCTCTCTCTCTCTCTCTCTCTCTGTTCCTTTCTCACTCATTTTTTCTCTCTTTCTCTATTTCACTGCCTGTCACTCGCTTGCTCTCTCTCTGTCTCTTTCTGTTACTCTCTCTCTCTTCTTCTGTTTCTCTCTCTCTCTTGCTTTCACTCTCTGTCACTCAGTTCCTCCCTTTCTCTCTACCTCTGTCTCTCACATTCACTGACTCTGTCACTCTCTTCCTTCCTCACTCTCTTTGTCTCTTTCTGTCTGTCTGTCTCTCTCATGCTTTTACTGTCTGTCACTCATTTGCTTCCTTTGTCTCTGTCTCTTTCTGTCTGTCTCTCTCTCTTTCACTGTCTCTGTCACTCACTTCTTTCCTTTCACTTTCTCTCTGTTTATCTCTCTTTCTCACTATCACTGTCTGTCACTAACTTCCTCCTCTCTTTCTCTCTCTCTCTGTTTCTGTCTGTCTCTCTCTGTCTTGCACTTTCACTGTCTCTGTCACTCATTTGCTTCCCCCTTTCTCTCCTCTCTTTCTCTCTCTCTGTCTCTGTCTGTCTGTCTCTGTCTGTCTCTCTTTCACTTTCACTGTCTCTGTCACTCATTTGCTTCCCCCTTTCTCCCCTCTCTTTCTCTCCTCTTTCTCTCTCTGTCTCTGTCTGTCTGTCTCTCTCTCACTTTCACTGTTTCTGTCACTCACTTGCTTCCTCTCTCTCTTTCTCTCCTCTCTCTCCCCTCCCTGTTTTTTCTGTTCCTTGCTCACTCTCTTTTTTTGCTTTTCTTTTTCTTTTTCAATGTCTCTGTCACATGCTTCCTCCCCTTCTCTCCTCTCTTTCTCTCTCTCTGTCTGTCTCTCTCTCATTTTCTTTATACTTCTGTCCCTCACCATCTTTGATGTTTGTCACTAACATCCTTCCTCTCTCTGTCGCTCACTTCTTCCTCTTTCTTATCCTTTCCCCCATTTTTCTTTCTCTCCTCTATCTCTCACGTGGTGTCTGTCTCTCCTTGTTTTTTGTACCTATTTTTTCCTTACACTCTATCTCTTTTATTTCTCTATACTTCACTCACTTACTACCTCTACTTCTGTTTTTCCATCTCTTTTTCTCTTTATGTCCACTCTGTTTTTTCTTCCTGTTTGTGCTGTTATATTGCAGTAGCATTCACAAGACTCTCAGTATTCTCTCTCTGTTCTCTCTTCCGCTCTCATCCTTCCTCACTCTTTCTGGCAGTATATTTCAGTACAGTGCTTTCTCTCGCTCCCTCTCTCTCTCTGGATGAATGTTTAACAGATGGAGGATGACAGGAGATGTTTAATGATGTTTTAGCGCTTGTTGATGCTAACCTGCTCCACCAGAAAAGGAAACACACACGCGGCGGGGGGGCGTGTGTCCTCATCCCTCAGCATCGCACAAAACAGCCACATCAATCAGTCCCCCGGCTGCATTCATCACGCAGACCAACGCAAGTCTTGGATGATCTCTGAATAACTTTCAGAAGTCAAGAGGACATCGGAACAACTTGGTACAGTGGAGCCGGAGATAAGGCGGCTTCGCCTGACGGAGACTTGAAGCGAGCGCAGCCAGGGAAGAAGAGTGAAGAGGGAAAATAGAAAAACACTGGAAAAACGAAAACATGAATAACAAAGTGTTTACAGTTTATATAACATACGTCATTTGATGGAAAAAAGCATAATTTTTTTCAGGCCCATCAAATCAAAAGAGACGTTCGAGAATGCTGGATGGGAATGCTGTAATGTTGGTGGAGCGAGACAGCTGTCGTCTTTTTTAGGTGTGCTAATACTTTCCTTTAAAATCAGATTTCCAAAAATAAATATCCCGGCACCCGGTGCTTAGTTCGCTTCATCACTTAGACTATCTCCACCGCTGTCAAGTCTTTCCAGGCTTTTAAGGCAACTGACAGATAACAGGAGATGTGTGGGGATGTTTTTAGTTTTAGGGATGTTAGCATGCTGTGCTAAGGCGTCGAGCCAAGCACACCCTACCCTATTTCTCCACGCCAGTGCAATCCTCAAAGTAATATTTCATCATTAAATGCTAACAATGAATGAAAGGTAGTTGTGACCAGTTAGCTTGATCTTGTCAGCGCTAAGAGACCCCCTGCTATGTTTTTATTCATTATTAGCAATGCTAGCATCTTCAGGTGCAGTAATGACTATACCCATTACAGGAGAAGCTGCCGTGAATTCCAGATTAGCATACCAGCGGCTAAGATGGATGTCTACCAATACTTAGCATGTCACGTCCACCATGAAATGCAAACAGTAGACGAAAATTAGTTGTGATAAGTTAGCTTGATCTATTTGTCCCCTTGTCAGTTTCCATTCATTATTAGCTATTATTATTAGCAGTGCTAGCATTTTCAGGTGAAGCATTGTCTTTTTTAATTAGCGGAAGCTGCAGAGCATTTCTGCATCACCACACAAGCAGCTAAGTAGAGTTTTTGCCAATACCCCCTGCTAGAAAACTAGCATAGACTGCCGCCAAGAAGAGCAACATGTTATAGTGCTGGTGTAGAAGATGACGCAGGAAACATGGCACTTTAGGGGTTTTGGAATGTCCACTGTCTCAGCTTTTGCCCATGTGCCCAGCCATGTACCCATCTGGACCACATCCACCAGGGTGCCAGAGCAGAGAGACTGAAGGCTGCATCCTCCTCCCAATATGCAGCATCATGTCTTGTGCTAATAGGTAGCCTGTGAAAGTGGTGCATGTGTCTGTTAAAGCCCCCAATCTTGGTTTGATGCTTGCTAAAAGCAGTCTATGACGCCAGGTTGCCATGCTGCTCTGACGGCAAGTCCTTGCGACTGGCTGTTGTCCAGGCGTCCTTGATGCTGTAACTTCCATTTCCCTTAGTCGGGGTTCAGTGTTCTCTGCTATGTTGCCTTTGAGTTTGTGGTAGTGCCAGTCCTCACCTGTCTGCTAGCGGGGGACAATCCCAACCCTGATACCAATGTAGCATTGGAAAACTTAAGGAAACATAGGGCCGGGACAAAGTGGCAGGACACCTCTTACCATACCATGTCCTACTTTCATAAGTAGTCTCTCTTACTGTGAGTCCACTGCTCTTCATGATGATAGGCCTCTCCGCCTTCTTCAAGTCCATGGCCAAGCGTTTTGGATGGTTCCCATGGTCCCAGTGGCAATGGATGATGTTAGGCTGATTGGGACCTAAACCAGTATATGTTGTGTGTTGGATGCTGGTATTCTGGTCAACGATTACATTTATGCTAGTCCTTTTTTTTTCAACTGGGTTGGAATGCTACATCCACCAACCCTAACAATGAAGTGCTCAAGACCCTCATTTCATTGCAATGTTTGAGAAGCCATAGCATTTCAGATCAGTCAACCAACAACAGTTAGCTTGGTCGTCTTGTCAGTACTAACAGACTTCTGCTAATGTCCATTCATTATTAGCATTTTGCTAGCATTTTTGGGTGAAATGCTTTCTGCTGCACTGCAAAGCACTTCGGATCAGGATAGCAGCAGCTTCAAGGAATATCTACCAATACCTGACACCATTAGACATATTGTAATATCCATTATGAGGGGCTGGCAGTGCGGACAAATGGGAGGGAGTGATGTTGTCGTCTGTTAGCGGCTCTGGTGCCTGACGGGGAAAGATTTGTGCCGCGTTTATAACATCAGTCACATGCGTCTGTTTGGACAGATTGTTTCTGAGTATGTATCAAACTGAAAGCCGTTTCCCAAGATTCTGCAGCGCTGGCGCTTCTGTTCTCTCCTCCAAATTAATGACACCCCTCGACGGGAGCCCATTGCTGGTGACACTAATTAGCCAGTGTGTTTCTAAAATGAGGATTAGCCTCCTCGTCACGCAAGGTTAACCCCGATTCGTCCGGGGGCGAAGGAAACAGTGACAGGGTCATCTGCAGGAGGGCCATTATTTATTTGTTTGTTTGTTTGTTTTCCCGTGTTTTGACCTATAAGCCTCTCCAGGCAAGAATAGCTCCCAATCACTGACTGCGCTGACTCCTGATGTGAGGGAAAGAATGGGCTCCCAGTGCATCAGGGCTACTAATCCTGATTCTAGGGAAGGGTCGGTATCGTAAAATGCTAAAGTTTACGGTTTGCTTTTGAAACTGACTCTTAACTTTCAGAAGTCCCAGTGATTGATTTCTTACTTGTAGGTCATTGGCACAACCAGAGGAATTCTGTCAGAGGTGCGGATTTAAGAAGATTATTGCTGATATTGTTGGTGTGTTTATAACCCCAATTCCACAAAATTTGTGACGCTTTGTGTAATATATAAATATATGGATATATATATAAATATATAGAATGGAAGGATTTGCAAATCTCAATAGAACATAGAACATTTTACCAGTTCATGAAAATTATGAATTCATTTAGAGTTGTATTTTATTCCTTTTTGTGATCTCTAAAGAAACAAACAAAAAGCAAAAGTCATGAGGGGCAAACAAACCTATCAATATTGAAAGTACATTGAATGATCATGTAATTTACTGCATAACTCATACAATGTACTTTGTAATTAGATATATAGTTGCGTAATTACTTTGAATAGTATGATGTTACTATTCAACATTTTTGTTTTTGTCATTTTTGGGGGTATTTTTGGTTTTCTGCATCATTTGAGCCCAGCAGCTGCCCCTTACATTGGGCAAAAATGCTCCAAATTGCTTCAGATAAAATCTCTATACACTAACATACCTCAAAAGTGAAGAACGTTTTCTCCCTCTCCTGTAAAGCTGAAGATTTTGGAGATGCTTGTTTTCCTTCGATGCATCGATGATAACTCTCATGAGTTTGTTGTTGATGATTAAGAATTGGACACCGAGTTCACTCTTCTTCCGTGTTAGGGTTTACACAGCACATGTGTCACATAATGAAAACAATGTGATTAAATTACTGCAGGTTATGTTTGGCATGACATGACATGTTAATAATTCAATGACAACTTCATCCGTGTTTCAAGTGTTTCAAACTAGACACCAAAATGTAAACTGATGGTTTATTCACAATATAAAATATTTTGGGAGCAACAAGAAGTTTTAATGTGGTTAACAGGAAAATTATTAATAATAATAACCTGTAATGATCTATTTATAGTAATTTCATGTTTTGCTTTTAGTGATTATTTTGGATATTAAATCCTTTGATATGATTGTTCCCAGTGCATTTTTTTTCACACCTAAAGCTCTGATCACCATCAAACAATGAAACCGGCAAAATATTAGCATTATATTAGCCCATTTGTCCATATATCTGCAACACAGTAGTTTTTATATTACTGAAATTACATTAAGCATTGACTAACTAACTATGAAGTAATGTATTACTTAACATGAAGTAATACATTAACAATGGTTTCAATGCTTAACTAATGTTAAGTGAACATATATCTGTCACAGCCTATCTAGTCTGTCCCCTGTTTATCTACGTTTTCCCTGGTTTTCCGTTTCTGTCTTGTCATTTCCATGTTTCTTTTGTTGTCCCGTGCCATGTGCTTCTGTTTGTTTTGGTTATTGCTCCTCCTGTCTCCGCCCCTTGTCAGGCTCCTCACCTGTCCCTAGTGTTCCGCCCCTTCCCAGGTGTTCCTCGTTAGTCCTTACTGTTTTATTTATCTTGGTGTTTTGTCTGTTAGTGGTTTCTGTGACCCTGTTCCTCTGTAGTGTTTCGTTTCTTAGTTTTTCAGTGTCTTTGGTTTTTGTTCTTCTGTTAGTTTGTCATTAAACAGTTGCTCTTGCATCCTGTCTCCTCGTCGTGTCCCAATGTTACAATAACAACTGTATGTTTACATGTTAAGTAAACATGCAACAATTACATGTTTATTTAACGTTAGTTAACCATTGTTAATGTATTACTTCATGTTAGTTAGTCAACACTTAATGTGAAGTGTTAACCTGAAAACAATGTTTGTAGTGTACATTTAGCTTATTTTGTCCATTTATATGCAAAAGTTAGAACACCCCCTCTAAAATGATGTTTTGCTGCTTTCAATAAGTTCCTCTATAGAGAACAAACCTGAATATGATATTTTCATTTCCCAGTTTTTAGTGCCAATTTAATTTCTATTTATTAGTTAACAAACTGTAAAGAACGAAACCTCAACATATCAAATGTGCCATAACTCTTACATGGGCCACATTTTATGTTTTTTTTTTACCCTTCAGTATGTTAAATTTAGCCAATTAATGCTAACTGTGCAGTAAAATGTGCTGAAGTGTCTTCTCTATAGACTATGGAGTTTCTCAACCTTAGTCCTGGAGGCCCACTGTCCTGCACATTCTAGAGCTTTTCCTGCTTTAGCGTAGCCACTTTAGCTCAGGTAATGAGATGAGTAGTTGGAGCAGGTGGATTGGGAGCTGGAAAAGCACTAAACGTTCCAGGGCATTGGGGTTTCCAGGACCAGGGTTGAGAGACACTGCTGTAGAGAATGTGCTCACTTACTTAGAACTTCACTTAGAAAGTCGACATGGCCAGGGGTGCCCGAGTGATTGCACATGACTGTAGCTATAACGAAATGCAATGTAATAATACCTTCTTATAGTAATTATTTATATATAATTGTTAATATAATTATATTAACTATCGACTAGCTGTAGTGAGCAAAGCCTCTCAACTTAAGACAAGAGTTCAAATGGAAAGAATGCATCAACCGAGCCCATCTTCAGTTAAAAACAGGCGCTACCTCGAAGTACCTGTTCCATCCTAAAGTGCACACAAACTCGCTCTCCTGTGGGAACGAGCGTTGGGAGACGTTTGTCTCTCCAACTCATTAAGACCCAAATTAATTGATGGAGCGGCGAGGCCGGTAGGCATGTAGGTGTTATATTAAAGTTCTTCAAAGCTGCAGATGTGCGCTTTAGTGCCTACTTTGATCAGTAATTGCCGAGTACTTTTGCACAATTAATTGATCACTCCTGGGAGCGGCGCTTTCTCTCCCCGGCTTGTGGGCTGTTTTGCCCTGCTTATTAGAACCTCACCGTAGGTTGGAGAACGCGTCTGCATTTCTCATTATTCTTGCATAAGCGATGTGCTGTTGCTTTGGGTTTCTTTGCTTACTCCTGGGATGAGCTCTCATTTCTGAAGAGAATACAAAACATATGACTATGCTAGAAGATCCGTCTTCAAAGATGGCAGCTGTATCCCAATTGAAATCCATGGAGGAAAAGAAATGACCTTCCAAACAAAGCCAGAAGATATGCAATGACACTCTCACGATGAAGATCCTTGTGAAGTGTCTCCAGTAAGTAAACCTGCTGGACTTTTTCTCCTCTGAAATAAGGAGTTGTTTAAGTGCTAGATCCTATAGGCTGTCCATTTGGGGATGCAGTGTGGCGCTGAACATACAGATCCACTCTGTCCCACACTCTGTGGATTCCTCATGGATCAGACTTTCAGACTGTCCTGCTGTCTGAATGCAGCTGTTTTCACACTGAACGCATTCACAGATGCACTTTTTAAATGCATTAACGCAGGGTACAACCGTCTGCTGCAGCATGCTCCATTTACTGAGCTTGTCCATGAGCTGCATGCAAACCGTGCTCTACAGCAGGTGAACTGGTTCCTACAGCTTTCAACTGTTTTCAGCTTTTGCATGACGTGTCAAGTTAGACTAGCCTTTCGTCCATGTTGGAAGGATTTCCAGACATGCTAACTGCTCTCCTACTGACCATGCAGAAGATACAGTATGAAATGCACAGAGATATCAGCCACAACATTGAAACCACATCATTATATTTACACTCACTGTTCATTTCATCAGCTCCACTTACCATATAGGAGCACTTTGTAGTTCTACAGTTACAGACTGTAGTCCATCTGTTTCTCTTCATACCTTGTTAGCCCCCTTTCACCCTGTTCTTTAGTGGTGAGGACTCACACAGGACAACCATGGAGCTGGTATTATGTGGGTGGTGGATCATTCTCAACACTGCAGTGACACTGACAAGGTGGTGCTGTATTGGTGTGTGTTGTACTGGTGTGAGTGGATCAGACACAGCAGGACCTCCACTGGACTGAGAATAGTCCTGATTCTTTTCCCAGCAGCGTCCTGTGACAACAGATCAAGGACTAGAGGATGACCAACACACAGCAGCAGCAGATGAGCTATCTTCTCTGACTGTACATCTACAAGGTGGACCAGCAAGGTAGGAGTGTCTAATAGAGTGGACAGTGAGTGCACGTAGTGTTTAAACATTCCAGCAGCGCTGCTGTGTCTGATCCACTCACACCAGCACAACGCACACTAACACGCCACCACAACGTCAGTGTCACTGCAGTGTTGAGAATGATCCACCACCCACATAATACCTGATCTGTGGGGGTCCTGACCATTGAAGAACAGAATAACAAAGTATACAGAGAAACAGATGAACTACAGTCCGTAATTGTAGAACTACAAAGTTCTGGTAAGTAGAGCTGATAAACTGGACAATGAGTGTAAATACGAGGGGGTGGTTTTGATGTTATGGCTAATTGGTGCAAATGCACACGTTAGTGTCAATGCAACCTGAAGCTTTGCTCAGTTGTGAACTTACCGGGGGTGTTTAACCACTGATTAACAAAAGTCCAGCTTTTAATAGCAGTTTGATTGACTTTCTTTGCTTGGAATTACTTTTCTTCAACCTACTAAATCACATCTTTTTGGCCCAAAGTGTAGCCTCATTTGCCATCCTCAAAATTGTTTTGGATCCTTAACTTATGCCCTGTAATGGTTCCCTTGAAACATCCTCTTAATGAACTTTTGGACCTCGCTGTTTTGGTTCATCATGTTGTGTTGGAGGTAACTAATGGCCCTCATACATTAAGTAAATGAGTTTGGTGCGACTGGAGGAATTACAATGGATAAAGTGTAATGAGCTTTGGCTCCGAGGCCACCGTGACACAGCGGGGGGGGATCCATGTGTCATAGCTTAATCACTTCAACGACGATAAACATGCTAATGCGTTTGCCTTCTGTACGACCGGTCTGAGGCGGATCCAACGATGGTAGCTTTTCCGTGGAAAAACCCTCTGTGAGCGCAATGGCCAAAATGAGAAATGGAGAACCTTAGAAAACAGGCAGATAATTTGGCACTGTCTAAGACTGTTTTCTAGTGGTCTAGCCTTTTCTGCATGGCTGTCAGTATTCTTAACTTTGAAGGACACATGTCTCCATTGTTCGGTTAGGTTTTTAATTTGACCTTCAGTCAACTGGAGCTGAATAAAGGGAAAGTTTGAAGAACCTACTTGAAAACACGCAACAATGCTCGAATTCATATCCAACGTGGAGCCTATTGCTTGGGAACATTGCATTGCATTATCTATTTATCGACTGGGCGAATGTCCAGGCCAGTATTTTGTGAAATCAGAAAAATAAAAAAGAGGCCTATTGAATGCTCTTCAATAGGTCACACAAAGCTAGCAGGAATCAGCTGGCAAATTCTTTTGCGTCATGCTATCTGCTCCCACTGCTGTTTTGTACTTGTACTGCAATGCTGACTTTTTCATCCGAGCTGTACTTTGCAAAGTATTTCCAAGGTCAGCCATCCCAGAATGCAGTTCTTATCGTGAGCCAATGATGAAATGAATTAAACATTCCTAACCTTTAATTGATGCAAACATGCAGTTTGTTCGCCGTGAACATTTGTTTTTATTAGTGGTTTGTTTAAATGAATATATCACATTATTTTTTGCTTATTTGTTGCTTTATTCTTTCACACATTCGTTTTTTCCAGTTTCCATGTCAATAAAGATCTAGGATTGGAGCTAGAAAGATGAATATAAGTGTATCTACTTACCGTGGCTTGCAAAAGTATTCGTACCCCTTGAACTTTTTCATGTTTTGTCACCTTACAACCACAAACTTCAATGTATTTTATTGAGATTTTAAGTGATAGACCAACACAAAGTAGCACATAATTGTGAAGTTTAACGAAAATGATACATGGTTTTCAAAATTTGAATCAAATAAAAATCTGAAAAGTGTGACGTGCAAAGGTATTCAGCCCCCCTATATCAATACTTAGAGGTAGAGTCACCTTTCGCTGCAATTACAGCTGCAAGTCTTTTGGGATATGTCTCTACCAGCTTTGCGCATCTAGAGACTGAGATGTTTGCCCATTGTTCTTTGCAAAATAGCTCAAGCTCAGCCAGGTTGGATGGAGAGCTTCTGTGAACAGCAATGTTCATGGCTTGCCACAGATGCTCAATGGGATTTAGTTCAGGACTTTGACTGGGCCATTCTAACACATGAATATTCTTTGATCTAAACCATTCCACTGTAGCTCTGGCTGTATCTTTAGGGTCATTGTGTTGCTGGAAGGTGAATCTCCTTCCCAGTCTCAAGTCTTTTGCAGCCTCCAACAGGTTTTCTTCCAGGATTGCCCTGTATTTAGCTCCATCCATCTTCCCATCAACTCTGAACAGCTTCCCTATCCCTGCTGAAGAAAAGCATCCCCACAGCATGATGCTGCCACCACCATGTTTCACAGTGGGGGTGGTGTGTTCAGGGTGATGGGCAGTGTTACTTTTCCGCCACACATAGCGCTTTGCATTCAGGCCAAAAAGTTCAACTTTGGTCTCATCTGACCACAGCAGCTTCCTCCACATGTTTGCTGTGTCCCCTACATGGCTTGTGGCAAACTGCAAACGACACTTCTTATGTCTTTCTTTCAACAATGGTTTTCTTCTTGCCATTCTTCCATAAAGGCCAGATTTGTGGAGTGCACGACTTATAGTTGTCCTGTGGACAGATTCTCCCACCTGACCTGTAGATTTCTGCAGCTCCTCCAGAGTGTCCATGGGCCTCTTGGCTGCTTCTCTGACCAGTGCTCATCTAGCTCGATCTGTCAGTTTGGGTGGGCGGCGATGTCTTGGTAGGTGTGCAGTTGTGGAATACTTTTTCCATTTTTGGATGATGGATTGAACACTGATCCTTGGAATGCTCAAAGCTTGGGATATGTTTTTATAACCTAACCCTGCTTTAAACTTCTCCACAACTTCATCACTGACCTGTATGATGAGTTCCTTGGTGTTCATGATGCTGTTTGTTCACTAGTGTTCTCTAACAAACCACTGAGGCCTTCACAGAACACGGTGTATTTATACTGAGACTAAATTACACACAGCTGTAATTTCAGTTTCAGAGTAAAGGGGGGCTGAATACCTTTGCATGTCACACTTTTCAGATTTTTATTTCATTAACCATGTATCATATTTGTTCCACTTCACAACTATGTGCTACTTTGTGTTGGTCTATCACTTAAAATCTCAATGAAATAAATTTAAGTTTGTGGTTGTAAGGTGACAAAATGTGGAAAAGTTCAAGGGGTATGAATACTTTTGCAAGCCACTGTATATGTATATGGGTATTGTACACATAAGTATGTCTGAGTAGACATATATTATAAAACTGTTATCGGCACAATATCACACAATGATATTAACATCTGTACAGCTGTGCGATAAAGCTTTACATTACAGAGGAGTTACTGTAATACAGTAATCAAGCGCCACTCCTGCTTCAGATCTGAAACCATCTACAGGAGTTTCTCTCCATCCTTCCGCTGTGAGAAGATGACTCAACACTCTGGGGCTGGAAAGTTGTATAGCTGTCAAGAAGCTCTTCACTGAGAAAAGGAGATCAGATCAGAAGAACATTTGAACCGGTACACCAAAACTGGACCTCTGAACTGGACAGCTGATCTAAGAGATTTACTGGGGATTCCTCCAGAAACACTGATCAGAAACACATCTGCTTTGTAGAGGCTGAATATAGCTCACTGAATCACTAACACTGTAACTAGCCGCCTCTTCCAGAGACCAACAGTGTAAACAGCCTCCTCTTCCAGAGGCTAACAGTGTAACTAACCTCCTCTTCCAGAGACCAACAGTGTAAACAGCCTCCTCTTCCAGAG
>CM067494.1:24118390-24141971 GCA_034552555.1 Semaprochilodus insignis
GGTGTGTGTATATATATATATATATATATATATATATATATATATATATATATATATATATATATATTACATACAGACTGAAATACATGCTAGCACTGGGATAACATTGCAATGGCCAAGTAACACATTGGCGACCACCTGGAATAACATAGCAATGACCCAGCAACACTTCAGCAACAACCACGGGTTCCATAGCACTAGCTTTGCCAAGCCAGCTTCGCTCATGCACTTTTCCACTTCTAGTTATTTTCTGTGATCTCATGCTTTTTAATTTGCTCTTTATTCCTCTTAAAGCACTAGGAGATTCATTTTAATATCTGAAAAGCGACTCTATAAATGACATAGTTATTGTAATACTATTATTAAAGCCTTTCTTTTTTTCACTCATTAAAGAGGAGAGAAAATGCTGAACGGTGCAGGGTATGAGGCTGTGCGTCTGAGTGGGAGTTCACTCCCTCTAACTTCCCACAGAGTGAAGTACACAAAGTCTATTAAATAACCTTGGGCGAAACTACGCTGTTGGACGCCCTTGGCTGGACTTGAGCATAAGTGATTGCGCATTAAAAGGCGGTAAGGTGTGTACTGCCCCCTCTCCGGATCCCGTAGCAGAATTAAAAGGACATACATTCTAATTTGCTGGTCCTCCGTCAGCTGCTTACAAGCTTCTGATTAATGGTGTACGTTTCCCCGTTTCAATAATTCATGAATAATTCTACTTTATAGGTGCGAATAAGCGAGAAAACATATTCAGCCGTATTAATATATATGAACTTGGTGGAAGAAGAAAGAGGGAACGGGAGAACTAGTGCTGCCTGCTGGCTGGTTTGCTTGCTTCCCCCACCCTACCACCCCCACCTCAAGCAACCTTAGTTATCATGACATCAAAGCTCTGCCTGGTCATCTTCTGGAAGATTGATTTGTCGCTGGACTCGCGACATTTCTTTGAGCGGAGTTATGTGAACGCAGATGAAATATGACTCGCAGAGTCATTAAAAATGCACAGGCGTCTGGGTCGTGGGGTGTCTGGGACGGTCCGGCTCTTTCTGACAGGCCCACGAGCTCGGCAGAGCCAGGCGGACGCACAGGGGCCCGAGACTGACAGGGCGCTTTGTGTATGATGACAAGCAGCTGACTGCAGCAGGGCATGATGGAAGTTGTACAGGGACTGGCCCGAGCTGCTTGTTGGTGTGGTTGGGGGGAGTTTAGCTGGGACAGGCCAGGTGCCAACTGGACTATTGGCACCTAGAGTCAGTCCAGGGTTTTCATCTGTCCCTCAGTTTGAACCTCAGCACCAGAAATACCGTAGAAGAGCTATGGAGGGAGTCGGACCTGTCTACATCAAGCTGGACTGTGACTTTAATTCTCTGAATGAGGCGAAATATCATTATGTAATACCATGTTTCAGCACAGATTTAGGTTTTTGTCACCAGACCCCAAAAGAAACACGTTCTGTTAAATAGTCTTTGAACAGCCATCATGACCAGTTTACATCCACAAAAAGCTATGTAACACACTAAAAGATAGAGGCAAAGCTAGAAAAGCATAATGGGTCCCCTTTAAAGGTAAAGGTTCTTCCCTCTGGTTATGGTCTTTTCAGTGACGTAGGCCTGTTGGGGGTCCCCAGCCTCACTATGGTGGGACATAAAGCTTCCTAGCTGGCTTCTTAGTCTCAAAGTCAATGGCCGATTAGACTGATTTCGATGAAGCGGGGCAGTGCATTAAGGAAACAGGTTGAAATATGCTAGCACCAATGTCGTAGAGAGAGAGAGAGAGAGAGAGAGAGAGATGGATGCGGAGAAGCCTTTAATCTTGTTGCGGCTATATCGGGTATCGTTTTAATCATTGTCCTCATACAATATTAATGCTATGTTTATGAACAGTGGAGCCCTGTAATTAAATGGAAGAAATATTGCGGGTCTTCGGCTGAATGGCACATTTACCACTGAGCTCATACTCAATTTGTCTCATATTTTCGCTTTTTCAAAAAGGGAAGGAATATCAATATAAGACTTATTCAGCCAACACTGCAAATAATCCCCCACGCTTAGCTCTCTTTGTACGCCTCGCGTTCGCCTTTTTGTCTAAACGCGGGACTACTGCGGTCGCGTCAAATAAAGTTGGATGATAAAATAAGTCCAGCCATTTAAATGCTAATTCAAATGGGTCTGACTGAGGGAGTCCTCTTAAAGGGAGGGAGAAATCCACACCACTGGTTTCATCTCCTCTGTGTACTGTAGGGGTTGATTCAGACTGGGTAACTTGGTTAACAGTGTATGCAGAAAATGAAACATGAGATACATACATACATACACATACACACACACGCACACATACACACGATAGGAAGAAAAACTACTCCTGGAAAGATTCACGACTAGTAATAATTTTTATGTGAATGTTGGAAGTGAAATATGACTGCTGGTATGAGCCTTCGTAATGTTTAGAGAAAGCTTATCATGTATCTATAGTGCATTTATAAGTACATTCCTGAAGATCTATAAGACCTTTATAATGCTTTATAATACCAGGCATAAGCCTTGGTAACTGTGCATAAAGGTGCATAAACATGTATCGTAAAGTTTAATAACTAATGTTGTATTCATATGCATACTGCTTTATGGATCCACAGTGAGGCCACTCTCTAATCTTCCTCAGTCTCTTCAAAATGAAAATGATCTTGAAAGTGGACATAATGAACACTTCTAAACCTTCTTTACAGACTTTAATTAAAGTGATGTTGTTGATCAGCTCTATGAATTAATGCATTATGCTAATTAATGTATTAAGCTTTATGATACGGGTCTCAACAACAGTGTTGAGAGCTGGAAAATCTGTTCAAACAGTTTAACATATTATATGTCTTTGTGCTATGAAGCCTTATAATGCGATGTTATATCAGTTTATGTGTGTGATTATGAACATGTATGTACAGTTACACAGGCTTATGTCAAGCATTCAAAAACATTATGAATGCTGTATAGATCTTTATTAATGCACTTATAATGCATTATGAATACATGATTCATAGAAAGTGTTACCCACATAACAGTTGCATATATGATGTTGTATAATGTGGCATAATACTGCTCAGTATTGCGTTGCAACCAGGATCAGTCCGTTCCTCTGTGCAGATGAAAGTGGGAAATGTGGGCCAGATGTAGGCAAGAAGACTTTTGCTAGCTGGGTATGGTTAGCATGGTGCTAGCACTGCTAGCATGAATTAGTATTGCTCTAGCTGTGTTTATCCTATGAAGAAAGGCTTCATTGCTTAGCACATTGCTGTGCGTGACTGACCCATAGCTAAAAATGGGGAATGTAGGCCAGATTTAGGCAGGAACACTTTTGCCAGCTTGGTATGGTTAGCATGGTGCTAGCACTGCTAACATGAATTAGTATTGCACTAGCTGTGTTTAGCCTATAAAGAAAGGTTTAATAGCTTTCTACATTGCTGTGCTTGACTGACCCATAGCTGTGTCTAGGTGTCAGTGCTACCAAAATGAAAACCTTTATGAAATGATTGTGCATAATGACAGTATTTAGCTAAGCACAACACACTGGGTTCACTTCCCACTCAGTGTTGTTGGCGTCACATGTAATCGAGTGATCACAGTCCCAGTTTTTACACTACCAGGGGCCTAGCTGGTGCCCATCTTCATATTCACTATGTACTGATTCAGTAGGGAGCGAAACAAATACAGCTAAGCTTCCATTTCAAACATAGAATTTCACACAACCTGCTCCCTCAAATCAGTTGTATTTCTTTCCCAGAAGTTTCAAGATGTCCTTCCTCAAATGAAACAGCATAGAACAGCATGAATGGTTAATGCTGGTTTATGCTGGATTAGTGCTGGTCTGGATGACTAACATATCAGCATCCCAAACACTGCATATCGTCTCTGTCCAAAGAAAAACATGTATCTCCATTTTTGTCAATTTTTACTTTTATGCGTCATTTGAACACAGCAGCTGTTTACACTGTGTGAACATTTCATGATGAATGGACAAATAGAAATGGCCCAAAATGGCTCAGGAAAAAGTCTGGTTCCATTGACTTACATTTAAATTGAATTAGGTTTTTGGCCTCTCGTGTAAAGTTGCCATTTTGGAGAGTCTTGTTTTTCTTTGGACAGCGATGATGTGCTGGTATAACTGGTGATTAGCATAGTAACTTCCATTGCTGCTGGCCAGCATCCGAAACACATCATATGGTGGTTTTCTGGCGACCAGCCATGCAACAGGGACATCGTCAGAAGGGGGTTTCCTAGTTTTTACCTAGGAGTGCTTATTTAACTTGCATAAGCAACACTTTCAACCAGATTCTGCTCTTTCCGTTTAGCGTGATTGAATAATTATTATGGTGAGAACCAAACAATTAAAGGTGGACTTGATTTTGGCTCCATTCCAACTGACATAATTCTCTGACCTCCAGAGCAAGAGAGCCAGACCCACTTTCCCGGTCTGCAATTATTCATGTGTGGAGTCGAGGGCTTGCCTTGTACATGTATGCGTGTTGCCCAGACCAGCTGTCTTCGACCCAGCACTATTGCTCCAACATCTTGATAGCGGTGCCCTTATACAGGAGGCGACTTTGCCAGCCAACTTGAAAACCGAAATCAAATCTCGGTTTCGCTTCATTACACCAGACTCTATTCAAGTCATACGGTCCTACCCATAGGGCCCCCCAAAACAATATTTGTAAATGTTTGATCAATGCATATTTTCGCGGCGAGGTAGATTACACCATATGGTTTGCTTCGTAATAGATCTCCCATGGTAAATCAATGGAAGACATTGCTCGCGTTTCCGTACTACCGCAGATATTGCACCGCCCCACTAAGGAATTGGAGTCATCTCTGGAGCTGGGTGGCAGCTGGCCATTAGCTATTGTGTGGCGCGTCGGAGACAGAATACACAAAGAGTTCACCCAGACAGAAACGGCGGGAGCCAGGGAGGGAGGAAGCATGGATGTGTGTGTGTGTGTGTGTGCATAAGAATTCTGGTGGCGAGCAGAGACCACTAAAACCCAAAAGAGACCCCGATAAAGAACAGTGGCCAATATGGCGGGTCTATGAATGCCGTTTTCCTCCCTAGTCTCTCTATCTTACTGCAGCAGATGCAATAAGCATTTGATGATGTGCTTGCTGAGCTTTTGTGGGTGGCATATTTCTTCTCTCCCACCCTAACTTTTTCCCTGACATATTCTCTCTCTCTCTCTCTCTCTCTCCGTTCTTTATCTGGAAGTCGCTGTCAACACTTTTGACAGGTAGTGTATACTGGCACTTAATGACTTGCATCTCGACTCTGTTTCTTGCTTTCCAAAGCTCGTGTTTCCCAAGCATCTGTTACCCTAAGCTGAACTCCAGCCTTCTCGAGGCCAAGAAAGTTTGATGATCTTTCACAAAGCCAGTGATCTACGGCAAGCAGCGTTCCTTAAACGAAAATGAATAGCATGCAAGGCCATTTGCTTCACTTGCTTCCTTCATTAAGCGTACTGTGCGTATGCCAATACCGACGACAGAATTCCACTCATCTGGTAATGGCTTGTGCTTATTTTTCTTGATGGATTTTCTTCCCATGTAAATGGCGTAAACAAACAGCTGCCAGTAGATTCCGGAACGCGAGGTTTGAACATTTGTCAGCTCTCTGCATTAATACTGATTATTCCATCCGTGGCGATGCTCCCCGAGGGGCTACGGTGAAGCTCCTTCGAAATGCAACCAATCAATGCTGAGTACCTGCGATAACTCAATTAGCGTTCTATCATGGCTTTGAGATCTCTGCTTCTGTTTAGTTATGCGTTCAGCCCCGTGTTGAGCCACTCATGTTCTGACACCTTCCACCCCCTGATGAGCCTCCTCGGTACACAGTGTTTGCATTTACAGGGTTACAGAGTTGGATATAGAGTCCTTATGACCTTGTGTTATCAGATTGTATTGGGACTGTGTTGAGCTGCTAGTGAGCAATGAGGAGTGAAATGCAAGGCTGTAACCATGAATTCAACATTGCAGGGGAGTGATACTATCAGGGAGGGGTGCTCTGGTACTATCGTCTCCTTATCATTCAGTACAACGATTGACACACACTGTTATCCGCGGTCTTGGGCTAGAGGACAGGGAACCAGCCTTGTGACTCGAAGGCTGCCGGCTTTGAAGCCCTGTACTGACAGGGCACAACTGAAGTGTCCTTGAGCATGGCACCTAACCCCTCCTCGAGTGTCATGGTTAGGGTTGCCAACCCCTCTGGGTATGTGGTTGTTTCACTGCATGGACTGGTTTAAATGCTGAGGTCANGAACCAGCCTTGTGACTCGAAGGCTGCCGGCTTCGAAGCCCTGTACTGACAGGACACAACTGAAGTGTCCTTGAGCGCATGGCACCTAACCCCTCCTTGGGTGTCATGGTTAGGGTTGCCAACCCCTCTGGGTATGTGGTTGTTTCACTGCATGGACTGGTTTAAATACTGAGGTCGAATTCAAGCACAATTGGTCAATGGCCCAAAAATTCAAAGTCTTATTGATTTGCTATAATGATGGGTACTGAGACTTCACATGGCATTTCTAGCAAATCATCGCTGTCCAATGAAAACCACGTATCCCCCTTTTTTTTGACCATTTTCAGTTTTATACATCATTTGAACACAGCAGATGCTGTTTATACTATGTGAAAATTTCATGATGAAGGGTGCCAACAGAAATAGACCAAAACTGCCTGGAGAAAAGTCCGGTTCCACTGACTTACATTAAAATCTAATTAGGTTTTAGCCCTCTCCTGTAAAGTTGCCATTTCGGGGATACTTGTGTTTCTTTGGACAGTGACGAAATATAAAGACATTAACATTAGTTGAATACTTTCATGACCGTTGTTGGTTGCTGCATGAATGAGTGGCTACTTAACTTCTCAGGTAACTTATATAGGATAGAGAGTTTTGGGTGAGGCCAATCATTCTCTGAGTACAGAGTTTAAGGGCCATTTTTGCCATTTGTGTTTGCACACCTCATTTAACCCATCCGTGAAGTGAAAAACCCACATACACACATACTTGTGAACACACACACTAGGGGGCGCGGTGGGTGGCCCTATCCACGGTGCCCGGGGAGCAGTTGGGGGTTAGGTGCCTTGCTCAAGGGCACTTCAGTCGTTTCTGTGGGTTAAGGGAATCGAACCAGCAATGCCTCTGGTCACAAGGCTGGTTCCCTAACCTCCAGCCCACGACTGCCCCAATGGTTGATTGATAAACACTCAGAAATCTGGCCAAATTTAGTTCTTTTATATTTCCACAATTACAGTTCCAGCACAAAATGACGTTAATGTTACCTTTTCATGTAAGTCAGAGACATTATATATGTTTTGCTGACGTGAAGTACTGGTGTGGTGGTACGGTGTTACATTAATAAGTGTCCCATCAACAACTGATGGGAACAGTAATGGATCCTAACATTCCGCAAAGCTGATGTATGGAATATGTTTTATTTCAATTTTTTATATCAGTGTATTTTGGAGTGGGGATGGTATGGGGGTGAGAGGTAGATTTTGAGCATATGTGAACACTGGGGAGATGCTATGTCCCCCTCAGTACATATTATGATTACTGATTAGGGTTTAGAACCGTAGGGCAGCCATAAATCATGCATATTCCATCTAAATTACTGAAGATAAAAATATGGCATAGTTCATCTGAGCGACCTCCAAAGATTCCATTTAATTGCTCATTTAATTGCTCATTGCTCTTCACATAATAAAAAAGGTTCTGGAAGGATTTTTTCCAGGAACCTCACATCAAAGCCAATAACAAGTGAGGAATTTTTATTTTATATAAGAGCGAAAACGGCTTGCTGGTTTCTGGTGGGACGCCATGTGCAGGGTGGATTTTAGGCTTTAAGCCTCTCGGCGTCCTGGGAGAAGAGAGCAGGTTGCTGTGTTGCATTAAGCTCACCTGAACCGTTACATCTCCACAAAGCATTCTCTCCATAACGTAGCGTGACCCCCCGGCTGCCGGGTAATTGGCCGCAGATATATTCATGGCGAACGCTCCCAAAGCTGACCAGATGGAACGGTGCTGCGATGGGAATTCGAGGGAAGATGCATCGCAATGACTTACATCCAGCGAATTGTGATGAAACATCAGTGTAAGCTCGGAGTGCAAGATCTGAGTCAGGTGTTGAGTCATTTGTAGGACTTGGTTTAAGGCTGCAGGCTCCGGTTTTGTGTTGTGCAGGCATGCATTACTTTGGGAAAGATTTTGTCTAATTCCGTTAGGAGGGCGAGTGGAGTTTAGTTTTTTCGCTTGGACGGATTGTGATAAGGACACTTGGGGCCTGGTCGGGTTTGTTCAAAACAAGCCCACATAGTGAAGGAGAAGCAATGGGGTCATGCCTCAACCACTGACCATGATGCAAACTGGATGTGTTAGCTGCGCCCTACTAACTGGACTGAATTCATTCCTAAACAGGCGGACAGCCCAGAAACATAATGGGATCCGAAGTGTGATCAGATTGCCAACAAGTAGTTTAGAATGCCGGGCGCGTTCACAGTCAAAATTTACACAGAGTTCCTCTTAGCCCAGATTTCGTTTACTGCCATGACTTGTTTGGAATCTATGTTTGCTTCTTTAGCCTTATCCTGGAGCTCTGAGGCTAAGACGTGATAGAGTGGTCCCCCAGAAAGTACCTGGACATTTGGGCCTTACTTGAAAATGTTCATTGTGATTGATCATTGTCAAGTCAAGTGGAATTTTTTAAACAGAGCATTCCCATTGTAATTTCCTTGGCAAAGTATTCCTTCAAAAGGCATCTGGTGTTTTTCAGATTATTATCTTTTGAAGTGTTTCTTCTGTAGGTTTGCATCCAGAATGCCTTTGTACACCTCCAAGTCCGTGAACCCATCAATGAACATGAACAGACTTTTTCCACCACTGTGTATTTACACTGCCATGAGCACAGTCTGGTTGCAGTTCTTCTCCAGGCTTTTGAGGAGTCTACCACCCCTTTGATTTTACCTTATTTTCTTTGAAACAAAATTCATTTTCGAACATTTTACCAGAGGGCTGAGAGGGCTACCAGATGTAAACCAATTAGCAGCGTGCAAATCCTTCATTCAGATATCTTATTTTAGGAAAGATAACTGCAGTAAACACTGACATTGTATATCCTATTTGTGGGCACACATATATCCCTGTAGCTCACAGTGACTGTGTTTACATGCACTTATCTGATTATTCCAGTGCTCATGTAAACAGCATACTCCGATTTGTAGGATTGGATTAAGGCCCAGAAATCAGGTTAAGAAATCCGGTAAAGAGAGCTGGATTTTAGCTCAGTAATCAGATTCCTTGGTGCATATGTAACCTTACTCTGATTTCTTTGGGGTTTCTCAGTCTGTGCGTGTGCCAAACGACACCAGGGTACCGGAAAACCGCGTTTGACACAGCGGTCACAAAAAGACGACAAATCCAACTCTGTGCTTGACGAAATTAAAGATCTAAATTCTTCATCTTCAAGCTGTGTCATAGATATTTGTAAGTTGCTATAGTATATTCAGGTACAGTGACTCCATGTCTAGAAAATGCAGCGTGTAGTTTGAGTACTTTATGCTTACGTCACGTCTTATTTTGGGAGTTTATTGGCTGGTTGCAAAGCAGAAATCAGAAAGAATTAAAACTGCTAGATGTTTTTCTCCACCAAATTAAATGTGGTGTTGAACACAAAGATCTGCTCTGCTCCTTCTCTGCTTTACAAAACTCATCACAGGCGAATTCCTCGCGGATCAGGCTTGGATTTTTCATGTGGAATAGACTCCCCCATCGGAACCTGACTGCTTTCACCATGAGCGCATTCACAGATACGCTTAATAAACCCATTATTTCCAACAAGACGTGTTGTAGAGACGTCTGCCACAGTGTTTACTGGGCTCGCTGCTGAGCTCAGTGTAGCAGTAAACAGTGCACTGTGGCACACATGTAGGGTCATACAAAGTTCAAATGTTTTCATGTCAAACTAGCCTTTCGTCCATGTTGAAGGGTTGAGACAAGCCCCACTGGAGCTTAATGAAGGTTTTTGAGGGATGCTGAAAACCGGCAAGCGCTCTGTTACACGGTGTAGGTGGAAGTTCGTTAACACCTCTATTTATAGTCATGGGTAACGACACAGCAACTGTAAGAAAAGACTATTAGGGTCTATTCTAGAGACTCCCAACAGACTCCATCAGATATGGCCTAAATTAGATAGATAGATAGATAGATAGATAGATAGATAGATAGATAGATTCAACATATTTGTCATATTATTAACATAATTTTAGCATTGCAAAATGCTGTAAGCATGTATCAGAAGTGCAAATAGCAGCAATAGAACAAACAATAGAACTGCAAAACAGAACAGTGCAATATGCAATATCCCTATCTATCTATCTATCTATCTATCTATCTATCTATCTATCTATCTATCTATCTATCTATCTGTTATGTTAGCGGAATATATATATCTTAACACGGTGAAGTTCAGCCTCAGTTCAGAAGCTAACCTGTAAAGCCCACACAGTTAGTTCCAGAATAAATGAAAACTTAGATAATACATAATCAGCACATTATATATTATTTATTGTTGGCTATAATTTTGTGTGAGGTTGAGGGGTAGTGCTCTGACCTCATAATACACTTCTGACCAGCATGCACCTCAGTGTACAGCACGCGCTTTGTTATGAACTTGTTTTGACCTGTTGGACAGAGCTCGGTTCTAGCTAATGGAAACTGTTCTCCTTCAGTGTTCTGTGCTTATGATGATTTGAATAGATGTCAGTGTCAGACTAATTAATGACCTTCTATTAAAGACTGGTGGACTGAGAGACACTAGAGTCTCTTCACCTACACATTACTGTCCATGTAGGTCAGCATAGGTTTTAGTGAGTTGGTGCACTGATAGAAATGGTGGTCATTGGTGTCCATATACAGAGTCATGTGCAATGGCTTTTGAAGTGGCTCAGCCAATCTGACTTCAGCACTGGAGCCTAATAATCTGCTATATACACTCATCATCAAAAGAGTAGTTGCACCCAGAAGGAATCAACCAACAGGAATGAAACTTGTGAGTAGATTTGACATTGTAAGACATACAAATGATTCAAGTTTCATACTCGACCATGCATGTGATGTAAGCAAGAACAGGCCTTATTCCTGTACCTGGCTGACTATATAAGCTCATCCTGTTGTGCATGCTTTCCATTCTTACCCGTGGTGTTGGGTTGGTAGCCTCCTTTGCAAGCGAAGTCTGCCTCAGAGAAGAGTTTGAAAGCAATTTGAGCTGTTGGAAGAGTTGGAGAGGGATCGCATCATAGCGCTCTGAAAAGCAGAATGGTTTTATCGACGTATTGCGCGCCATACCTGTCATGCGGATATTACCATAGCACACTGTTTCGGCAGTGGATAGAAGAAGGTACGTACCACTGGATCTGGGAGACCTACACCAACCGCAGAGAAGGAGACAAATTGGCCGTCATGCACAGATTGATGATTGCGGACTTTCAGCAAGCAGTGATGCCCTCCATGAGTCATCCTGTTAGTGCCAGCACCGTTGGCAGATGGCTGCGGAACTACGTGCAACCAGGCACCAAAACGTTACCAAAGACTGCAATGGTGTCGTGTCAGACTGTCATGGAGTGACTCAGAATGGCAGCGGGTCATCTTCAGTGACGAGTCCCGCTTTTGTCTTGGTGGAGATGACCAACGAATCCATGGGTGAAGGCATCGTGGTCAGCAACAAGATGAACGGTTTGTTGTTACATGTTACATGTCCAGAAGGCCTGGTGTCACTCCACCTCCACCCCTACCGCACAATCTGCAGGAACTGTGTGAGAATATTCAAGCTGCATGGGATGGATTATCACAGGACACCATTAGGAACCTCTACAATTCCATGCCGAGACGTCTGGCATGCTGCATTAGCATACCGAGAGACACTACTTCTGTATGTGTAGCTCAATAAATATTGTCCATCTCAGTCTAAATGTAACATCATTTATTGTTCCTGGTAGCCTTTATCTTCCTTCCCACTAGCACTGCAATCCCACACTTCGTTCTGGGTGCAGCTGTTCTGTTGATGATGAGTGTAACAAGCTGCTAATACATTTAAACTATTGTTCCTTGAAGTTATTTTAAGACACGGATGCTGCAAGCGCCTTAAACCTGAGCTATGATGCTCCTCTGAGAAGACCAGCGCGTATGAGTCGTAGCACCAAACTTTTAAATGAATCTTAATGTACTGATAATTACGAGGCGGCTGTCCGGCTGCTTGGAATCCACTCCTCGCTCCTACTCTTCATGTTTCAGTGGACAGGGAGAGATGATGGGAATTAACACGCGGAACATCTGCTGCGGCAGGTTGCGTTTTGAAGAGAACTTTTAATGACCGCTCCTCCATTGATCAAGGGCTAGCTGTATTTAATCTATCAAAGTCCTGGCTCTGCTGAAGCCACGGGAGATACCAGGCCCAATTCACTTCATTACCTCCGACGAAGAGCAAACGCGAATCCAGGCAACCACCACAACCACTCCCGCTCCCCCCCCACCCCCCGCGTGCTGTGTGTGGAGAGACGGCCTTGATCAAACAGGAGATGGGATTAAACATGGAGATGAGAGGAAAAGGGGGAGAGAGAGAGAGAGAGAGAGAGAGAGAGAAGGTAAGAGGGAACAAGAGAGTGAGAGATGAGGGGAGAGTGTCAGGCGAGAGAGGAGGCAAACAGAAAGATGAAGTGGGAAATGTTCCGTCAAGAAGTGCCCTTCAGAGGTCAGAACTGCACAGGACCTGAAAAATGGATCTCTCTCTCTGTCTCCCTCTCTCTCGCCTGCTCTCGCTCTCTTTCTCTCTCTCGCCCTCTCTTGCCCTCTCTCTCTCTCTCTCTCTCTCTCGCCTGCTCTCTCACTTTCACCCTCTCTTTCAGTCTCCCTCTCTGGCAGTCTCTTTCTCCCTTTTAATCCCCTTCACTCTCTTCTCTTCTTTCTCTGTATCACATTTTTTCTCTGTCACACGCTTTTGCTCTCTCACTTTTCTTCACTGTTTTACAGTCTCGTTCTGTCTCTCTCTTGCTCTCCCTCTCTCTCTGTTGTTGTTCCTCATGCTGTTTGTCTATTTGTATCTTTCTTTTCTCTCACTCCTTTTTCTGTCTTACTGCACCTCACTCTGTGCTCTGATTTACAATCTCCCTCTCCCTCTCTCTCTCTCTCTCTCTCTCTCTCTCTCTCTCTCTCTCTCTCTCTCATCTCACTCTTTCCCTATCTTTGTCTTTCTTTTCTCTCTTTCACAGTTTCTCTCCTTTCTTGGTCTATCTCTCACCATCTCTCTCTCTCTTCCCCCCTCTCTCTTTCTCTCCCCCTCCTCTCTCTATCATCTGTCTTCATCTCACTCTCTTTCTCTCTCTCCCCTCCTCTCTCTATCCCATCTCTCTCTCTTAGTCTTTCTCTCTATATGCCTTTCTTTTCTTCCTCACACTCTCTTTGTCTTTCTCTCTATCTTTCTCTGTTTCTCTCTCTGTACCTTTTTTCTCTCAGTCTTTCTCCAGTCTTTCTCCATCTCTTGCTCTTCCTCTCTTGTTCTATTCTGTTTTTGACACTTTCTTTCTTTTTTCCTCTTTCCTTCTCTCTCTCTTTTCATTTTTTATTTTCCTTTCTCTTTCCTTTTTCAATCTTTCTTGCTTTCTCTCCTCCTCTTTCTCTAATTTTAAAATTAATATGTTCTTCTTTTTTCTCTGTTTCTTGTATACTCTCTCATTCTATCTCCTTTACTGCCTCTACACACTCTCTCTCTCCCTCTCCCTCTCCCTCTCTCTTTCTCTCTTTCGGCTGACAATGAGACCATGGCTGGGCATGGCTGACCCTGCGCTCTGACCCCAGCTTTCCAAGTTGGCATATGCAAAGAAATGAGTTTCATTGTACCGTGCAAGTATAATAGCAATAGGTAAAAAAAGGTACAGCTTCTCTCGTTCTCTCTATCTGCTTTCCTTTTTTTTACCCACTTATGCTTTGTTCTCTCTCTCTCTCTCTCTCTCTCTCTCTCTCTCTCTGGTGCATGGTTAAAGGTAGCGTTTCATTTTTCAGGGATGAGCAGGAGCACACAAAGCTGCAGGGTTCACTGGGTTTCAGCTAGAGGTCATTTTCCTTCAGGTAGAGAGAGAGAGAGAGAGAGAGAGAGAGAGAGAGAGAGACAGAAAAAACCCAAGCCCCAAAACAAACAGCCAAACAGCCCCATCCTCGGTAGGTTTGAAGGACGCTCTAAATAACGTGTGGACGAGTGTTTGAACATCTGCACTTTAGCTTATGTAAATGAAGCTTATTGAATTACAGCTGTGAAGCAAACTCGCCACTTATAGCGTACGCCAGGGAGCAGTTTAACACTATAGGGGTCAGCATGCGAGGTGATGCGTGTGTGTCTGTGCCTGTTTGCATGTGTGCCGAGCATCCATTACAAGCTGGACCATTTCTGAACACTCTGCCTCAGTAAATACATAACTAAATACCAGAAATGACAAATAGAGAAATGATACACATACTGGGCCCCTTGTGGTTTGGAGGACCTTACATCCGCTTTTTTGGTGTATTGCAAAACAACTGTCCCCATTTCTCAAAGGTAGTGGGTGGAGGATCTGAAGGTGGTGATTCAAATGCATTAGTTTTGGAAAGTATAATAATATTGATGTTAAACACTCACCTGCCTTTTCATTAGGGACAGCTCCTTGTATCTACCCTCATTGCCCACTTTATCAGCTCCTCTTACCATATAGGAGCACTTTTTAGTTCTACAATTACAGACTGTAGTCCATCTGTTTCTCTGTATACTTTGTTAGACCCCTTTTACCCTGTTCCTTAATGGTCAGGACCCCCACAGGACCACCACAGAACAGGTATTTTTTGGGTGGTGGGTCATTCTCAGCACTGCAGTGACACTGATGGGGTGGTAGCTATAGCTTAAATGAAGGGTTTGTTACAATGCTACTATATACCTAGCTAGCATTGGCTAGCCAGGCTAATGTAACTAACTTTACCACAAGGTCTGTATAACGTTTTTGCATTTACTCTGGTTCATAGACATCAATCAATGTATGTATTCGTGTATTGTTACCTACCATATTACCATAACATTACACTAGCCATGCAATAAGGTGATAGAGATTTTTTTTTTTGCATCATATTTTTTTTATATTTGACATAGCTCAAGTTTTACTTTTATGCATCATTTGAACACAGCAGTTGCTGTTTACACTTAAAAATGTCATGAGGAATGAACCAACAGAAATGGCCTAAGACTGCCTGGAAAAAAGTCTGGTTCCATTGACTTACATTAAAGTTAAATTAGGTTTTTGGCCTCTCCTGTACAGTTGAGACTATATATATAGACAAGAGGTAGGACAAACTCAATATGCTAATAGATGATGGCAGGAGCCAATAAACTCTTTCAATACAAGAAATCATCCAAAAAGAGCTCTGTGGTTTGTGGTTTTCAATCTGTTTGATGTACAACAGACTTGGAAACAGAATCCATGAGACCTGAAAAAACACAATTCATTCTATTTTATTTGACCTGATTGACTTGACTGGCTGATTTAATTTAGTTTGACATTACTTTAAGTACATTCTTAATTGAATTATATACTATATCAGCTTGATTTGTTTTCTGAACATGCACAAGCGCCAGTTCTGTTTGTTGAGTGTCTTTGCATACTGTTGCTGTCCAAAGAAAACCAAGTATCTCTAAAATGGCAGCTTTACAGGAGAGGCCAAAAACCTCATTTAATTTTTCATAATTTCCATCATTTCATAAGTTAATGGAACCAGACTTTTTTTTCCAAGCGATTTTGGGCCATTTCTGTTGGTCCATTCGTCATGAACGTTTGACACAGTGCAAATGGCAGCGGCTGTGTTCAAATGATGCCTAAAAGTAAAAATCAACAAAAACGGAGATACATGTTTTTCATTGGGCAGCGACGATATACAGTATGTCATATTAAGGAAGGAAGACATTGTGGATTGTCGTTGGATATTGCTGATTGTTGATTCGTCAGTATGAAGTCATATAGAAAAATTTTGTACTGCCTTTAAACAATGCATTCCGATATGTCATTACTGTACAGAAACACTGCAGTATGAGTGCCGTAGTTACAGTAAGTATCTCTCAACTCTGCTGCCAAGAAGTTACTGTACATTCACGTGAGTCGTTTCTTCAGCAGTGTGGGCCATTGATTGGTTTCCTAGAGAGTCGTAATCAAATCTTTGCGAGGTCAGAGATTTTCCCTCCTGCACGTTTCCCGATGCGAGCACAATTAAAAACCCACAGCGTGCCGCCTGGAATCAAGCATTGTTAGCGGCGGCCGCCAGAACGCATCAGCGTGAGTGACACAAACAAGCGCGAGGGCGTTTTGTTTTTATGAGCCTTTTTAATGGCGCCTCTCCGAATGCAAATGACAGAAAGGCTCGGGCGCTAATGAAATAATTGAGACGGAGGGAGAAGCTGATGCTGGCTGATGGGAGGGCTAATGCCGAGCGCTCGCTGATAGAAGGACTCCTGGGACCACGCTGCTGTTTCTCCTCACATCAGGGTGGGGGGTGGTGGTGAGGGTGGGCAGTTCTGGGAGGGATCGGCATGTTGATACGTTCGCCCACACTCCCTTTGTCTCGGAGTTATGCGTGCCATTAGAGTGCCGGAATCTATTTGTTTATGATTATTATGCTGGGCTCTGTTATTATTACCGCATGGCAGTAAGGGGGCTACTATATTAGCTTCGCCTACTCTATAACTGTACATTTGATGCACTGCGACAGAATTACAGAGTTCACTCCCCCTTTCTGTTTCAATTAGGAGAAAAGCATATGTTTTTTTTTTTAACATAAAATGGCTACTTGGTATATTTAGCATCAACACTCAGCTATTAATATCCTTAAACTAATAACACCCTTTCATTTTTTTGCTAATTTTACAGGAGTCATTTTGGGCCTTTTCTTGTGGTCCATTCATCATGAAATTTGGACACAATGTAAACGCCAACAGCTGTTTTCAAATTATGTAAAAAAACTGAAAAACGAATTTTGAAGGTCACCTTGGCACAATATGAAAAATGAAACCCATTGCTACATCTGTTGTGCTTACTCACATCTTGGAGGTAAAAGGCTGGGAACACTAACATCAGATGATGTATCTTGAAGATGAGGAGGACCACAAGCTAAAAGCTAGCAAGTTAGCTAACTGGCTACCTTTATACCTTCCTTCAGTTTGGCTATATAGGAATTTACAGTCATCCTGGCTTAGCTATACTTATTAGCCCATGGCTGTCAGTTAGGACTGGTTAGCACCTAATGGATTCCCAATGGTTGTATGACATGTTTGCATAATGCATGCTGGGTAATGTAGTCAGAAAACACTGATGAATGAAAACATGAGAGCAGTATAAAATAATGTCATGGGCGCTGCAATGCTACGCTACAGAGCACTTCACAACACAATATGTATATATTTAAGGCTTCAATTTCTTTTTAAACATACATGGTATATGTGGACAGCATACACAATAACCCCATAGCTGGGAAGAAAACAGGTTTAAAAGCCGATACATGGCGCGCAGGATTTGATACAAGTGCGCTAAAGGTTTGCTAATGCAGGCTTGTGCTTACATAAATTTTCCCATAACCCTTGCCTGCTCCCTCGTTCCTTTCCAGCCCTCATACATGTATATGTATCATTATGCATATTCACACTTTTGCATATTCAGTTTTGCACCTCTAGGAGATACATGGATTTCTATTCCAAGAAGGGCGATAATTCAGCCTCTCCTGCTTATATTATTACGTATAAGAACCAGAAATATGAACCTAATGGGGAAAATGGTGTGCTGCGGTGATACATATGCATTGGCTGCTACTTCTGTATTTTAATTTAAGTGGCAGTTTTGCTTCATGCTTGTGACCTCAGCGCGTGGCAGTTGGTAAAGCTGGGTGGTTCGCTCTAATAAAGAAGCCTGAATGCTTCAGCATTCCCATTGTTGCCACCGGGCGTGGTGATTGACGGGTGATTGAAAGCTCGGCAGTGTTGTGGCACCAGCTGTTTGTGCTGGTTGGGTGCTTGACCAGATATGCTTCCCCATCTGGAGCTGCCTAGGCCTTTTCGCTCGTCTTTTCTGCCAGCAGGCTCGGAGTCATTTCTTTAGGCGTTAAAGACCCATTTCAGAAATGCATTTCCGTGCACTCTGAGGAATTCTCCCGTGTACTGCTTGCATTGGGGTTTGAACTGGGAGATGCTTGATGACTCGGACGATTCAGATCAAATATTGGACTGACTCTATTTTCAATCACGCTGGGTTCTTTCAGATATAGGGCAGTGCCATGGTCAGGGCCCTATATAAGCACATTCTCATAGCCCAGTGGAGGAAAATAGCAGTCTTTATACTGAGATTTTAATAAACAGTATTTTATGCCCATAAATGCGTTGAAACTACCTCTAATATTTGGTTGAATAGTTGGCTCGAGGCACTGTAGACTTCATTTTTATTAATAGCAACAAGCATCATGTGTTTTAGTACATCTCATAAGCTACCGAGACAAAAATATAATCCCCTCTGTGATGTTCTGGGTGTGTTTATGTGGAAATGGGATCTTTGGTTGAGGTGACAGTAAATGTGAACCATGCTGCCTACATTGAGCTGCTGGACAACCAAAGTCTTGCATTTAGCTCATCATCTTTCCAAGGAACATAACAGTTCTATCCCTGCAAATGTGACTGATTGGCATGATGAACATTCAGGAGCATTCCCACATCTGGACCAGCCAACAAAATCCACACATTTGAATCCTCTTGAACATCTGTGGGAATACCTGGAGCAACAAGCACAATGCCAGGGAGGCCATCCACCAAATCTGGCCCAAGTACTCAATTCTTTGACGCAAGAGTGGCTGAACATTGATGTGGCCTACATCCAGAAACTTGTCCAGTCCATGACAAATTGAATCTCTGGTGTTATTTGTGCTTCTGGAGGCATTACATGCTATTCGGTGTGTTTCTGTCACAGATGACTCATTTTTTGTTTGGTTGGGCTTATTTCATTATTAACTTAGTAGTACTAAATAGCCAATGGAAAATCGGAAAATCAGGATATTATTTCCCTCGTCGAGGTTGATGGTGATCAAGTGACTGGATAGGCCTTCACAAGCTAGATTCAAGTCAAGTCAAGAGACTTTTATTGTCATTCCATCCAAGTACACAGTGGAGTGACATTACGTTCCTCCAAGAACAAGGTGCAACATGGAACAAAAGAGTACAAAGTGCAAACGTGCAGACATAAGTGTGTAAACAAAAAATTCAACTAGAAAACAATACAAGAAATACGATAAATTAAACAGACATTAGACACAGTAAACAGACAGGACAGTGCAGCACCAACACAGCACTCGTATATCATATATGTAAGGCCTTACATATTGAATTAAAGCATCATTATGTAAGAATTGTCATTTTTTTCTGTTATAACACACTATTACAAATCCCCTAAGAGTGCGACCAGAAAGTAGCATTGTTTTCATAGAAATGTATTTCTTCTATTGTTTTAACCAAGACATTCATGGCCCAAAATGCAGGCCTGCCTCTAATCATCATAGTTCACCACTAATAGTTTCTCATAACTCACTGAAACCAGTAGAACTTTCTTTGAAACAAATTGCATTTCCACCCATGCTGTGTTTCATTTGTATGTAGTAGAGGAAATCATTGTAATCTGGATTTGATGAAAAGTTAGTTGTTTTTCATATTCTCATTTTGCAGAAATAAACCTGCTGATAAAAAGTAAATGTAAATATTATTGCATAACTATGTAATTATTATGTAATTACATTGTACTTACATAGTATTTTCTTTTTTAAATAGTGTCTGGAATTTATGTCCCAAGACAACTTGTACTGCTATTTTATTAAGGGGGTTAGTTCTGCCAGATACTAACAAATTGTCCAATAAGGATTTTTTCCTCAAACTAGGTTGATGGTGATCATGTGATATTAAATTACATATTAAATTAAAGCATTATTATTATGTAAGAATTGTTTATTTTTTTGAGAGTGTTTTTCACTTTTATGCCACTGTCGGAAATGTTACAAACTTTCAAAGTTTTTAGGGGTGCGATTAGCAAAGACTGACTAAACCTTTTGGCGTGAGAGGAAATTATTCCTTTGCGTGTTGGCTTGAAACAGGAAGAAGGTTAGAGGGCTACTGGCATTTGGGGAAACTACAAAACTCTGTGAGACAGGAATGACACAGATAAGGTTACAGCGAAGGTTACATCAATATCTTTCATAAATAACAGGCAGGGATGAACCCTGCTGTCGGATTTTCATTGTTTTCCCGTTAGCCGTGAGGCTGACTTGCATCCTTATATCTCTTTTAGCTCTCCGAGCCAGTTCGAGATTTACTCCAGTCTCTTACTTGGTCAGTCTCTCTTTTTCTCTTCCTCAATTCCTCCAACACTTCTCCGTTCTATTAGCTGTCTCTGCCGTTATGTCTATCTTGGGAATACTGAGCTAGCTTCGTCTTACAGCTAACTAAAGACTCATGGTTGTTGAATGGAACCTTTTGGTTGAAAAAGGCTACAGTGGAAATCCCTTCAGGGAGCTAGCAGAAATTAGCATTATCGTAGAGATGTGCTTTTTGTTTGTTTGTTTGTTTGTTTGTTTTTCAGCCAAGACATCCATGGCCCAAGCTAGAGGCGTCCCTCTAATAGTCATGGTTCACCACTAATAGTTTCTCACTAAAACTAGTAGAGCTTCCTTAAAAATAAATTTGACTTCCGCCCATGCTATGTTTGGTTTGTAAGTGGAAGAGGAAATGGTTATGATTTGGATTTGATGAAAAGTAATTGTTGTGTTGTATAGTTTCGTTTTGCAGACCAAAAACCCACTGATACATAGCATTAACTGAAAGTATAAATGTAATTGCATAACTATGTAATACATGTGTAATTACATTGTACTTACATTGTATTACCTTTTTTAAGTAGCTCTGCAAAAGAATAGTAACACTGCCAGGGTTAACATAGCAGTATTGTCCTAGTATTCATCTTGTACTGTCATTTTATCGGGGGATTTCTTTGTGTGCTGTTGTACCACATATTAACAGTTTAAATAACAAATGAGCAAATTAGCTAATGATTGAATCAGAGGTGTGAATTGTACTCGAATAATTTGTCTTTGCAGCGCTCGGTCTCTCCAGCACCATCAAAGTGACCTGATGTGTTTGGGCTTTGGGGAATCGATAGAGGAGAGCGCAAGGGTTGATTGTGATGTTTGGACAATATTCTTTCCCTAAGCGGAACTTGCATTAATGAGCTCCCTAATTGATTTAATGAAGTCCAAATGTCAGTCATTACTCCATCTCTTCCCTGCAGGCGAGGGGGGAAATGGATCTTGGGCTTTCGCTTGATGCGTAATGGTGTACAGTATAGATGTTAGCAGTGTTTGATTCATTCACCCTTCACGCGATGCTATTTTGACTCAGTGCAAACCACTTTACATTGTGTTCCTCTCTCTGCAACTGTGAAGCAGCTCCGGTTAATGATTACGAGGTCATTAGTGCTGGGAATGAAGCATTAGCAGAGTGTTTACTAAACCCAACACATTATATAGATAACAAAGAACAGTACAAAATAAACGTAGCCAAAAAGGAAGAGGTTTAGGAAGTAGACAGGAGCTTAGTGGAGCATCTTGCTCTGTTTATGATGAATGTCTAGTTGACAATGGCTTGCTTGCTTATTTATTTAGATGATAAATATTTGTTTTTTTATTTCTCCTTTAATTCTCCCTACACCGTTTAATGCAGTCGTGTTTATCATATTCATAATGAAAGTATTTTGCCAACAACATTTTGCTTGCTAATTAATTAATGAATCATAGTTACATGTTTATTTATGTTTGTATACAAATATTTATTCATTTATTCCAGAATAAAGCTCTAGGATTGTGTTGTTTTGATGAAAATATTGACTCTACAGTTGCTTGCTTGCATATTTGGTTATTTGTGTTGTTTACTTATTTTCTTGCTATTATTGTCTGTGCGTTACATTATGATTAGAGTATTATTACATTATTATAACTATAATTAAACTTGATTGCACTGGCTTCATTTTCTCATATCATATCATAATGTTGTTTTCATGCATATACAGTTTGAGTGCAAAATTTTGAGCACCTCTGACATGACACGTTTGTCAATACACCCTCTTTTGTTATTCGCTGCGTTTAACTTATCAGGAAGAAAATAAAACATATACTTGTGCAAATGTTCATGGCACATTTTATGGCACAATGTCTTATGTTGGTTTTTCCAAAATGTTAAACTTCATGTGAACATGTGGAATTGAAATTTATAGAAAATTAGACACAAAACAATATGACATAACTTCTGTGAACAATGTGATTTAACTTGATTTCACGTCATAATCAATGTAACGTGTCGTTTGACCAGTGGAGTCCAAACCTTTGCAATTGACTGCATTATAAATAACACCTACGCGGCTTGTTTTGTCATTGGATCATTGGAAAAGCTGACGGAAATGCCACTTGGCCTTCAGAGAGGTGGAGGCCTAGTTTAAGGAAAATATGCTGAATTAGCGTACTGCATCAACAGTTAGACAAATTTAACCCCACAAATATACACTGATTGACCACTTTATTAGGTACACCTCCTTGTAACTACACTCATTGTCTGTTGTATCAGCTCCATGTACTATATAGGAGCACTTTGTAGCTCTACAATTATAGAGTGCTTCTTTGTTACCCCCTTTTCACCCTGTTCTGTAATGGTCAGGACCCCCACAGGACCACCATAGAGCAGGTATCATTTGGGGTGTTGGATCATTCTCAGCACTGCAGTGACACTGACGTGGTGGTGGTGTGTTAGTGTGTGTTGTGCTGGTGTGAGTGGATCAGACACAGCCGTGCTGCTGGACACCTCAGTGTCACTGCTGGACTGAGAATCATCCACCAACAAAAACTGTCCAGCCAACAGCGTCCTGTGGGCAGCGTCCTGTGGGCAGCATCCTGTGACCACTGATGAAGGACTAGAGGATGGCCAACATAAACTGTGCAGGAACAGATGAGCTATCATCTCTGACTGTACATCTACAAGGTGGACTATATTAGAAGATATCATGCCTTCTGTTCTTTTTTTTTTTTTTTTTTTGATTGTTCATTTTTGTTTGCTTTTAACCTTTATTTCACGTATCATAGATATTCTGTTACCTGAAGGAAAATAGGATGAAGCAGTGTGGTCGCATCACCCACCCCTACTGTTGGGCTGTAAAGCAATTATTTGTTCCTCAGAATAATTTAGCGTGATGACAGTCGGAGATGAAATGGCCTGAAGTTTTTATGGAAAATATCATGAATAACATGTTTGTTTGAGAGTGTAGCCATTCTTGGTAATGAGTAGGAGGACACAAATAGACTCACTTTCACTCTCAAATCAGCTCGTTAAGCACGGGCCTTCTCTTGAAACTGTTTGAGGTCTTTTTTATGAATTGTATATATATATATATATATATATATATATATATATATATATATATATATAT
>CM067494.1:24161402-24224261 GCA_034552555.1 Semaprochilodus insignis
GAGTCAAATACAAGCGTGATTCTCCTGAACTAAAAATTGCAGTCAAGGCCTTGAAGGGTTCTGCTCTGACATACAAACTTCTAAACTCTAATTTAAGTTCTTCAGTCCATGAAACCTTGATGTCTAATGTCAGTGTTCTAGTGCAAATGATCTTCTTCGTCTTCTCACAGTGGAAGGATGATAAGGAACACCTGTAGAACTGTTCAGAGGTGCAAGTTCGTGTTATGCATGGTTGTTGATTTTACTGTGTTATACTGAAAGAAATGACAACTTGTACCTAATAAAAATAATAAACAGAAAGATTCTCCTGTACAGCAACATGCAAGAGTTTGGGCACCCGAGTCAACATTTCCATTACTGTGAATAGCTAAGCCAAAGATGACCTGATTTCCACAAGGCATAAAGTTCAAGATGACACATTTCTGCAAAGGGATCATCGAATGGAAAACTATATTTACATTTTCATACTTTAATAATGAGAGTTGATACATACAGTACGTACAGTACTGTGAACCTCAAACACAGTACTGTGTTTGTAAAAAAAAAAAAAAAAAGGGCAGTTAAATAATCCCTTTTTAAAATCCCAGACTGTTATGGAACAATCCTAACTTCTCCCAAAAACCATCCCCCCAAAATTAACATATACCAGCTCACGTTCCAGCCCAGCAGACACAATGACAATGAAGCCACAGCAATGGCGGACTATACATGGAACTTACCTTTCCAGGCTTTAAAAGAGATGTTGGCACTTTTCATACCCTTTCCGATCTCCTGTCAGCAGACATAGCTGATACTCATCATACTTAAACAAGGCTGAAATTGACTTCCTTTGCACCAGCTTCTTAATCTAATGTTCCATTCCACCTTAAATGCTACAGCTTATGCCAGCAGACTGCATAGAAATGCGTTTTCCTGGCTGTAAAGGGAATATCAACACTTTTTATATCCATTTCAAGGAATTCTGAACAAGCATGGCTGATGTTCATCTTTTAAGAATACCGGAAATTGGCTTCCTATTCGCCAACTTCTTAATCAAATGATCCAGTCCGCCTTAAAAGTTGTGGCACCGTTTTAAGGTGGAGTAGGAAAACAAAATTCACAAAAACAAGCTGGCTTAAGGTCCCAGAGAACTTGAATTCAAAGATGTTCATTTGTACTGTGCGTTTGACTCCGGACAGTTTCTCAAACCTTGGGGAATATCAAAGCTTTGCGCAGCCAAGAGAGGAAGGGATTCACAATTCCACCTTAATCATTGTCTTAACCCAGACAGCAAAACTTGTTGATGGTTGAAGTTGTTTCTAAACCAGCCAATCAGAGCAGAGCTAATCAAAATTACAGTCAGTGCACCATATAAGACGAAACAGCTCATTTCCTTCTAGGGCCAAATCAAATGGCGGTAAATGGCATTAAGAAGCCATAGCCATAACAAGCTAATCAGGGTCTTGAGGAGCTAGGTCAAAGTTATCTACGAGCTCACATCTCTTGGGATTTCATCTTTCATTTCTTGCTGTTTAGAGATCAGTTCATCTTCTACTCACTTAACTCACTTAACAGTAGCAAATATCTAGACTAATGGTGCCCAAACTTTTGCATGCCAAGATATGGCAGCTAGACACTAGTAACGTCTCTTGTGTAGCCCAATGTGTAATCACTGCGTATGTTCGGTTCTGAAAGATACATGACCATCACGCATGAACACGTTTATCCCTCCATCCTCCAACTTTCACTCCAAATCGTCTGCTGTGGTCTTGCTTGGAGGACAACTTTGACAGGCCTAGTTTTCACCTGCTAATCACAGTCATTCGCACTGTTTCCAGCCAAACCATCATTTTGAACAGATTGCAGTGCGTTTTTTTGTACCCTCTGCTGTCATCTTTGGTGGCTAATTTTATGGATTTATACGAAATTGAAATGAATCACATATTGCTCATACGACTGCTTTGGCCAGAGCTGGCAGGAGGCTTAGACGACGGTAAGGGAAGGCATGCTGATTACTTTATGAATTCATGGACCGTCTACTTAAAGTCTCTTTGCGCTCATTACGCTATGAAGAAATGCGTCGATGCGCTCAATCTAAACCGCTGATTAGAGCCCAAGTCTTTTAAGACAATGGCGACTCTGGCTCTGCTGATACCAGTCGTGTCAGACAATGACATTAATTATGTATGTCAAGCCCTATTTATCTTGATTGAAAGAGTCTTCTCAAACTGCAAAGGCCAATCTGTGAAATTACAGGGTGCTGTCCGTCAAACGTCGGCAAAGTCGTAAACAGGGGCTAGCATCTTCAATGTCATCATCGCGACTGCGCGTTTGCAGCGAGGCGCGAACTTTTCCAAGTCCGCGAGCCATTTGACTTTTAAATTTAATCTAGGCCCCGTGTCCCAATTTAACGGTGCGCGCAATTATACGGCAAATTAAAAAACGTATCCGCATGTGGGTTGTCCCTCATAAATAAAGGCGCCGGGAAGTCAGGAAGTGATTAACTAGTTATCAGGGCCGGCCGCATGCCATGCTGCCTTTTCCCCAGGTAAGCCGCACGACAGATAAGTGTCACGAGCTGATTTCAATTCTGCCCGACTGAGGCTCTCGCGAGGCTGACTGAATGCCTGCACACACACACACACATACATACACTTGTTTTTGGGGCAGTGTCAAGACATGACATGTATGATCTATGTGTGAAAGTATCTGAGAGTGAGTGACAAAGTTTCCAATAGAGCGTTATATGTATGTACTCATGTAATAGGAACATATCATCGCTGTCCAAAGAAAACCAAGTATCTCCAAAATGGCAACTTTACAGGAGAGGGCAAAGACCTCATTTAATTGTAATGTAAGTGAATGGAACCAGACTTATTTCCAAGCAATTCTGGCCCATTTCTGTGGTCCATTCATCATGAAATTTGAATGTAAACAGCAGCCCCTGTGTTTAAATGATGCATAAAAGTGAAAATCAGCCAAAATGGAGATACATGTTTTACTTTGGACAGCAACGATATGCAGAACTGTACAGAAAGGACAGCACCCCACATTTCCAGTCATAGCCATAGCCATAAAGGAAAAGGTTATTAATTTTTTCCGGAGGTATTTGTGAGGAAATTAAGATATAAGATGATAGTAAAATAACTGGAAAACATATTTTCCAAAAACTTAAGTTACTACATTACAGGCTGACCATGAACGTAAACTGTGATTTATCATTCTTATCAAGTCTTATTTCAACTCAGAAGTGCATTCAGGTTGACCCTCGTTTACAATGTAGCTGAGCAAGTTGGTGAAAAGGCGAAGAGTAAATGTAGTACAGCTAAAACAGATAATGATAACTCAGGTAAGAAAGGCTAAAATAAGTAATAAATAAAACTCAAAAGCAAAGAAGATAAACATGGCACAAAAGAACTAACTAATATAATAGACAATGACTTAAAGTACAAATGTTAACAAATAAATATAATTTCAATGAAATAGAACCTCCAAATGACTTGTATCAAACTACTGAAAGTGGTTACAGATTAAAAAATTGAGCTATTATTTATGAGTTTTTTTATTATTTTTTGAGTTATTTGTCAGTGATTAATACACAAATGAGTCACCTGTGACTGAAACGTACCTGATAGCATATATAATAGTTCCACAAGCACAAATAACAGCTGTTTGGATTTGCCATGGACTGGACAAGTTTCTGGATATAAGCCACATCAGTGTTCAGACACTCCTGCATCAAATGATTGTGCAGCTGGGACAGATTTGGTAGATTCCTTCCCTGGCACAATTCCGAGGAGAATTTCTATCCTTTACCTGGAAATCTGCATTACCTGATGAGCCACGTTAGTTAGTTAGGTCCATTTCTGAGATTATATATGATGACTGCTGTAATCATAAAGGAAGATAAGTGTGCTTGCAATAAGATTGCGCTATCGGCTTTGTATGAATGACTATATTCTTTTGAAAACGAACGTTATTTGCTCTATTCAGCTCGGCCCGTTCCTCTGATAATGGAATAGCTGGAAAACAAGCAGCTGGTTGTTGGTGGTGCTTTTGTATGTTTATCTGAGAGCTCATGTGATATTTAGAGGAAAAACAAACACGATTCATTCTGTTTAAGTGCATCATTATTTATGTCCTTTTTCTTGGAACGTTTTGTCTCTGGATTATGAGACATAATGCAAGTTATAAGTCAATTAAGATGAAAGCAATTCATGCACTTTGCTGCATCGAACATGGACCAAACCTTTAACTGCAAAATTTGCCCACATGCAATAAAACCATTAATGTTATGTTTTTCTTTCGTATCTTTTGGTTTTTGAGTGATACATGGTTAATGGAGCTTTAAGCTGAAGTGGGAGAACTTGAGGCAAGGCATGTTCATGTGTGTGTAATATTGATGTCAGTCTAAGACCATAATATAAAATAAATCATAATATAGTTTAAAAGGCAACATAGACTAATCTTCGAAAAAATAGCTGCACCCAGAAGGAATCAACCAACATGAATGAAACTTGGTCGGTAGGTATGACATCATGAGACATGTAAATAATTCAAGTTTTAACTCTCAGTCGCACAAGTGACGTAAGCACGGTCGGGCCTCATTGCTGTACCTGACTGATTATTTCTATTATGGGTTCCCCTTTTGAGTCTTGGTTCCTCTCGAGGTTTCTTCCTTTGAACTGAGGGAGTTTTTCCTTGCCTCTGTCGCCCTGGGCTTGCTCACTGGGGGCTCGGACACCAGATTCTTTGTAAAGCTGCTTTGTGACAACATCTGTTATAAAAAGTGCTATATAAATAAATGTTGACTTGACTTGACTTATATAAGGTCGTCCTGTTGAGCATGCTTTCCCTTCTGACTTGTGCTGTTGTGTTGGTAGCATCCTTTGCAAGTGAAGTATACCTCAGAGAAGAGCCTGAAAGCAATTAGAGCAGTTGGAAGAGTTGGAGAGGGGTTGCATCGTAGGGCTCAGGGAAGCGGGATGGTCTTTTTGACGTATTGACATTTAGTAGATCTAAGATCACAAGCTGGAACATAAACAGAGAGACGTTCTGTGTTGTAAGCAGGTGCTAGACTATTTAGAGTCTTATAGACCAGCAGCAGAACTTTAAAGTCTATTCTGATAGTTACAGGTAGCCAGTGCAGCTCTTTCAGAACAGGAGTGATACGAGCTCTGTGTTTAGTTTTTGTTAGGATCCGAGCTGCTGTGTTCTGTACGAGTCGCAGGAGATAGACGGTTCTCTTAGGAACCCCAGTAAGGAGGGCATTACAGTAATCAATTCTGCTTGTAACAAACGCAAGAACAAGTTTCTCTGCATCACTCTGAGACAAAAAAGGAACTTTAGCAATATTTCTTAAATGATAAAAAGCTGTTTTAGTGACATGTGGGATAAAACTGAGCTCAGAGTCTAAGATCATGCCCAGGTTTTATATTAGTAGCTAAAGAACCGAGTTTGTCATAAAGCACTGTTCTCTCAGTTTTAGTACTGCGAATCAATATTTCAGTTTTTTCTTCATTTAGTTGTAGAAAATTCTGTGACATCCACTGAGAAATATGTGACACACAGCTTCTAAGTCTTTCTACTGAGTCTAGATTATCCAAAGGAATGGAGATGTATAACTGGGGGTCATCAGTGTAGCTGATCATGTTTCCTAATGACATCACCCAGAGGTAACATGTACAAAGAGAAAAGCAGAGGCCCTAAAACGGACCCCTGTGGTTCTCCACAAGAAATACTCAGTGTGTTTGATGAGTGATTTCCCAGTGAAACCAGGAACAGTCTGTTTGTTAAATAAGATTTACACCATTCTAAAACCGTGCCAGAGAGGCTGACCCAGTGTTCAAGACAGTGGATTAGAAACTTGTGATTGACCGTATCAAAGGCTGCACTAAGGTCCAATAAGACGAGAACAGAGGGATTCTGTACATCGGTGCTGAGTCTAAGGTCATTGACAACACGAACTAATGCTGTCTCAGTACTATGGTTAGAACGAACACCTGACTGAAACACAAAAACCTGACTGAAACATGGAATATGGAGGGACATGTCATGCAAATGAGCATACAGAATAAGTTACAGGCAACTGAGAATAGCTGAAAAAGTATGAGACCCTTCCCAGAACAAGTTTCTAGATTACTCTTAGAAAGGGCCGCAGACGTGGCCGTTGTCTTAGTGGGTGGCGCCTTGCTGTTATTGTTGTTTGCTCAGCTTTGTTGTTACAAAAAGTGATTGAGGCTTAAAGTGGTTTCTATTGCAAGTGGCAGCTAACGGCAAGAGAAATCAAGGATTCCGTCTGCCGTCGAACATGAGCTCTCCCCACATCCCCTTTCAAATAAAAACGGCTCCTAAATCAAAGTCGCCGTGCCGCAAACAATCACGCCAAAGCTTTACACAGTCTTATGAAATTATTGCAGAAGCTTTGCTCAGGCCAGGGGAATGGTGTTGCGGGATAAGGGCAGCGTAGCTCTCGGAAGCTTTCGGTGGTATCAAATGATGGAATTAAAGCTGGAGGAGGCTGTTGTTCCACTTTTCCGGTTCAACTTTTGCGACTTCCTTCCTCGCTCCAGGAAAGCGAAGATACGCCGCCGTCTGGAAGCTAGTTTCAGTAAATCCTGTTTAGATCAGATACTTGGGAACGGCGCAGGGGGGAGTGGGGCGGGCTGTTGGGGCTGGGTGTTGGGCGCCGTAAGGTTCGGCCAGGCGTACACGTGTCTGTGCTTCGGAAATCATTATCTGGCTGAAATATGGATCGCTTTCCTGCTTCCTAGGCCCCGCAAGGCTTGGTGTCACATGAGGGAGGCGGTGATGGAGGGGGGGTTTGTGGGGTGGAGAGCGTCTGGAATGGTGGGGAAGGCAGCCCGTATACCATTACTGTTGTTTTTGCGCCTGGGAATACAACACATGGCTGTACCACCAGGGACCTTTTGCGCTTTTTTGATCATCGGCTGGATGCTTTGATCAGCGCCGCGTTCCCTGGTGGATTTGCCCTTTTCCGGATGGCGAAGGAACCTTGTTGCAGAGAATAAAGTTTCCTGCAAAAGTACCTCAAGCTTTTTTTTCCTACAAAAGCAATTTAGCCGGCCCTGTTTCTGGAGCTGGTGTTAAGTGGAGGCTAATGCTTGATTGCAGCCGCGTCGCTTCTTTTCAATTAGCAGGGAATACCACTGCTACTTTCCCGTTGTTGATTTAGGTTTCTGCTCGCTAGGAGAAGAGTACATGCTGCTTTCATCACTATTCTTCTTCCTCCTTCTGTTTTCCTTTGTCTCTAATCTTTATTGTTCTCTCTAAAGCCTCCAGCCGCATACGCGGAGACGTCAAACCCGAACTCACGTGGCAGTCTTAGTTCTGGAGGCCGCAGAGAAGGCTGTAATGTGACAGTGCTACATCGTTTTTCACAAAGGATCTAATCAAATATTTATCGCTGGTGAACATTTTCGCATTTCTGCGTTTTCTGCTTTATCTCCCGGCACAAGGGATCTCCTTTTTAGAGGCTCCGAAGGCTGTTTTCTGGGTTATAACCATAAAGTGCATCCTGGCATTGTTCCGCTACTGAAGGCTGTTTGTTGAAAGCGTTTGAGAGCGGCTTATTGAAAAATGGCAACACAACAAAAGCGGAAACACTCCAGCGACGAGCACTCACTGAAGACATTGCTCGTTTTTGGCCCACTCCTTTATGATTCATGCGACATTCAGTATAATGTACACGATGTATCACTAACTCGCAGTTATGATATACCTGGAATGGTGTCTGTGATATGGGAATCTTACAGGAGAAGGGACAGTGTGTTTTAATGTACTGTAGTAGTTACAGTAATAATCCTGCTTGGATGCTAAGATGAGAGGAATGAGTAAGAACACTGCATTCATTCTGTGTATTGAAAGGTTCCCACTCAGGTGTATGGTAAGGAAGTTAACTGACTCCCAAGGTGAATTCGGAAAATGAAAAATCTTTTTCCCTATAAAACATCTCAAGTAGTAAAAAGACCTCAGTACTCAGTGTCAACCCCTCAGTGCAGTAAGCCCAGTTAGTAAATAAGCCTGATCATAAGCATTTGGAGAGCAGATAACAAAAAACATTTAAAACAAACAAGCATCAGGGAAAAAAAGAGTTCATTCACAGAAACAGCACATCAAATACCCATAAAATACCCAACAGTACATTAACCTAGAGCCACTCTATTCCACATCTCCTACATGAAACGTTCATGCAGTGTCCATGCAGGATTTATCAATGAACAAACAAACACACAAATAAATAAATGGTAAATGAAATGATTAATTCTCTGCAACTTAACCTAACATTACATTACATTTAATTACCATTGCATATTATGAGTAATAAATATTAAATGTATAATAATCTAATTATCCATAATAAAATAGTGGTAATAGGTAAATAATAAATAAATAATGCAAACATTATGCATATATATTTTGCGTATTGTTATTGATATAAAGCATAAACAATAATAATAATAATAATAATAATAATAATAATAATAATAATTATATATTTAGTATTTTCATTTATTATTTAATTATGTGTATATATATATTTATATAATTATATTATATATTGTTATTTATGTTACACACACACACACACACACACACACACACATACAGTATATATATGATGATTCTTATGTTTATTGCTATTGTTATGATTATTAAAGCCAAAACATTTCTATTTCTGTAAGGGAGAAAGCAAACAAAGACTGAGCAGGACCAGCGATGATTTACAAATATTAGCTTTGCTATTGTTTTTCTGCCATCACATATTTTTTTCAGTTACAGGAGATTCAGATTCAGTGTTCCTCTGCTCTCTCCTCTCTCATCTCCATACCAGATGGCTACACAAAGAGCATTTTGTCATCCTTCTCAACTGTCATCAAACACCAAATCCGAACAGTCTGCTATCTTCAAACCGCAAACACGAATGGAGGGAGTTTTTTTTTCCCTTCTTCTTCTTATTCCCTCCAGTGATGTTGGGAAAAGGCAATGCCCCAAATCTACGCTGTTTCTCTTCCCCTAACAAAGCTTTCAAGAACAAACGGCGCGAATGGCGGCATCACCCCCGTAGGCTTGCCTTTAGGGACATGCTAAACACAGCCCAAGGTCTCGCCTCACCTCATCCGCTTTTGCACTCTAATAATCAGATCGGTGCTTTCTTCTTTCGCTTTATTCCCGACGTGGCGTGCCTCGGCATCGAAGATTAGAACGGAAAACACAGAGACAAGCAGCCGCGTTGCTGGAAAACAGCATCCACAAAAGTGGCGACAAACAGACTAGCGAGTGCCAACAGGTTTACTGCTTTGGGATGTCCTAGAGTGTTCCGACTGACGACGCCACCACCTGACCTCTCTGCTGATTTGGAGTCGAGAGCATGGAGAGCCTTCTTACTCAGGAAAATCTGACAGAAGGGGCCTAATGCTTTGACACCTCGCCCGTCTCCGAGGCCTCTGACAGCTTTAACCCTGTGATCCATAGAGGCGTTTCTAACGGTCCTTCAAGACTGCAGGGACACATAGAAAACAAGCCTGCTCTTCAGAATCTCATCTCGGAGTTTACTGTGGTTTATTGATTGCCCCCTTGTGCCTTCTTGTTTAATCATATCAGATCATATCAGATGTGGAGGATGGTTCTGAATTGATGGCATCGATTAGCTGAGACAGAACTGCCAATTTCTGTCCGTGGGGTTCCGAGGGACCATGTTTGTATGTATAGCAGTGGAATTTCAATGGACTTGGCAGGATCAATGTTTTAAGAGAGGCCTTCACAAGGGAGGGAACCGGTGCAAAACTTTGATCTGAACCCATATCATTTGTCACCGCTTTGCTGAGATGGAGTGTTGTAATCCCGCGCTCATTATTCCGAGGCCTGCCTCGCGCTCTCAATCAATGTGTGCTTTGTAGGGAATTCCAAAAAAAAAAAAGTCTGCTTTGTGATTTTCTCTCTGGCACATGGCAATCAGTGATGTGTGTTTGTGCAGCACCACCACATTTGTTTGGAACGTTTAATCAAGCCCACAATAGGTCCAGAATTGGACACTGATAGCGTAACAATGGGACGAAATGCAGGAACGTAAGTCAAGCGATTATACCTTGCCTCTCACGCCTGTTTGTTGAGGTTAAGAGGGAGGGAGCGCTGGTGGTGGTGGTGGGGGGGTGGTGGAGGGGATGATGTCCTAAAAGGTCACATCTTAGAACTGGCTTTAGTTCTAGACGCTATGTTATGAGATCATTAAAGCCTTCACATCCATACTTTAGATCCTGCAAGCTTACCATGATCCCTAAGAGATGGGGCTTGTGAGGAGAACAGGTGTATTTGTTATCCTTGGCTGTTCCCAGAGCTTTCCCCCAGTACCCACGTTGCGCTTCATTTGAAGGATGTACTGTAAGACCCCCTGATTCCTCCAGATCTTCCGGGCTTTTTTCCTTGTGTTGCTGATCGCTCACTGAGGCTTACCAGCCCCTAATCCTACCTGACAGTTTAGTGATAATTGCACAGGCAAGGCGAACCCAGGACGCCTGCTATCGAATGAGCGGTGCACTCGTTATTGATGGAAATGGGGGGAAAGCTCTCTCTCACTCCCATCTTTTTTTTTTTTTTTTATGCTGAAAGCTTCCAGATATAGCGTGAGAAATTTCCTTCCTTGATGCACCCAACCCGGCACCGCTAGCACATCTACTGTGTTGCAAGATTTCTGAGATTCAGGAGTTGCCAGTGTTGCTATTGAGAGAAGAAAGCAGTGGCATTGATTGTTGGCTAATGAGCCACTGTTGAGTCCTTGAAAAAGATCCCCCCCCCCAAAAAAAAGACACCTCTGTAATGCTTTGGGGGTGTTTTAATTAAGCTGAAACAGGTTTTTTGCTTGAGGTGACAGTAAATTAGAACCACAGTGCCTTGTTGAATTTCCCTGTTCCACCTTAAATGGTACAGCATGTACAAGCTGGTGTCTCAGTCTGCTTGTGTATACTGGTGTCTTGAATTTCCATGTTCACCTTAAATGGTGCAGGAGTTACATGCTGGTGCCTCAGTCTACCCGTCCAGCTTCTTGAGCTACAATAAGCTCCTGGACAACCAGTTTCTTCTTAAATCAGCATCTCCACATGTACAGCAGGTTCTTAGTGAGGAACAGAAGGTTCGGTTCTAGCTTTACTGGCAGATACAGTGAGCGTCTGGTTCATAAGAACAAGGTCAAGCAGCAAACACACAGGACAACACAGCTACAGACTGGCAGAGGGCCAAAACCACTCTCTACTGACAGTGAAGAGCGCCACCTCATTCGAATGTCACTTAACCACCGTAAGATGACCTCAAGTGACCTACAGAGAGACTGGTGAACGGTGGCTGGGGTGAAATGCACAGCGAGCCTGGTTCAAAAAACAGGCTTCTGGAGGCGTCATTAGTGATTTTCTATATAAACAGATCTAAAATACAATATTTGATCTGGAATTTGGGACACGTTTCCAGTAGCGTATAGAATTAAACAAAACTGCTCATTTTGGTCAAACACAAACCCAGAAACTGTGAAACTAGAGAAACTCATTGAGGTGGTCTCTTAAATTTTTCCAGAGCTGTACAACATTCCTGAATCCCTGTATTCCAAGATGACTGTTCTCACGTTCACAAGGCTGGAAATGTGACTGATAGGCATGGGCATTCAGTAGCATTCACACATATGGATTGGCCCACAAAATCCCCAGACTGGAGTCCTCTTGAGAATCTGTGGGCCTACCTGGAACAACATGGAAAGCACCAGGGAGGCCATCCACCAAATCTGGCCTAACTGCGCAGTCCTTTGACGCAAAAGTGGCTGAACATTGACGTGGCCTACATCCAGAAACTTGTCTGGTCCATGCCAATTCCAATCTCAGCTGTTGTTTGTGCTTGTAAAGGTATTACATGGTATTATAGGTACGTTTCAGTCACAGGTGGCTAATTGTTTGTCTGGCGAGCTTATCCACATTCGAGAGACATTGCCGACGTCCCCTTCGGTGACCTCCTTCCGTTCCACGCTTATGTTAAACCTGTTTGGCAATGCAGGGCTTATATAGCTCTTCCAGAGCTTGCTTGATGAAAGACTTTATAGATAGATGCTCTCCTCGAACGGCGACTGTAAATCTGCCCAGTATTTAAAGGACTCGTGTCAGGTTTATGGAGCAAATATGAAGTCATGCAGGCATAATTTCAAACCCCGCTTCTCCAGTAATATGTTTATTCATCATTCGGTTGCAATAAGTCTGCGGGTGAGTGATATCTTCCTCTATATATCAGAGCAAGGGGAAGTGTCTCTCTCTTAATGTTAAGCGAGGCCTTTGTCTAAGGCGCGGTCATGGTGGGCTAGCTGTGGTCTCGGATTTATGTCGTACCCTAGCACGGAATTCACTCAAAGCGAGTTTTCCTGAAAGCATTTCATTTATCTTGTTTTTTTGTTTCATTCGCACTAATGCAATTAGGTGGCACCACATCGATGGATCACCGGTTGTGTAAAGCATTTGTTCCCAAAACCAGGGGTCAGACGAGAGGTGGGCTAGCCAGGAAAGGCTGCGCAAACGCTCTTAAAGAAATGAAAGAGCACGACTGCATCTGCCCTCTCATGAACATGCATGGGTGCAGCTTATAATCCATCAAATGCAAAGCAGATGCATTGCTCTTAAAGGGTTTACAAAATTCTGTTTGCTGAGCATATACTGAGATGAGATGCATCATTCACCGTCGGACCCCCACCCCACTCCCTCCCCCAACTTGCCTGTTTTTACACAGCTCCGGATGATGTATGATGTAGGCAGGATGTTAAAGCAGGCAGACGTTTTGTGCCGGCGGCGTGGTTCGGGCTGGTACAGCGCGACTTTGTTTCTCTGAGAGGTACGTGATGGGTAGCAGTTATTCCTCTTGCATTCTGTCGGCGTTGTATTGAGGCTGCTTTCTCTGCGTACCAATGCCATCTCACTCACTTATGTCAGGGTTCATCATGGCTCCTTCGGTAGCATTGTCTCTCTCTTCTCCATCTGTATTGTGTCTTCATTTTAACTCTCTGCGAAGTCAGCAAAGTCGAAGCGGAGCCTGAGATGTTTGAAGGCTGTCTGGCGCTGCCAGTGACAACACCTACATCATACGCTACTCTGTTGCTGTAGTAGAATGCAGTGCAAGTCAAAGCACGTAATGCCTTCCCTGACGGCCTTGTGACGGATAGCGGCCTTTACTGCTTCGAGACACACTTTTTACAGCGTTCCATATGTCTGTCAAATACAAGTACGTCTAGAAAGGAAAGGGTTAGTGATGCTAGTTGATGCTGTAAGCTTTTATTAAGTCAGGTTGACTGCTTGTGCGAATGCAGACGCACCAGCTTCAGTCACCTAAGCAGGTTGCTGCTTGTTTGCTTGAACATGGCAAGACCGGCAAGTTGGTTTTGGTGCAGCTAACCATTTAGCAATGACTTTCAAATGTGGCACGATGTTGACTGAGGCTGCACCTCATCTGCGCAATATTGACTGAGGCTGCACCTCATCAGCGCAACAGTGCAATTCAGAGAGTAGTCGAAGAAATAGTCCAGCTTCTAGTTTGAATTTCCCTCTTCCACCTTAAATGGTACAGCAGTTACATGTCTCAGTCTGCTGGTGTATACTGGTGTCTCAATCTGTTCAGCTTAGTCTAGCCTCAGTCTAGCCATCCAGCTTCTTGTTTAAATGTTCCTGTTCCACCTTAAATGATGCAGGAGTTACATGCTGGCACCTCAGTCTATATGTCCAGCTTCTTATTTGAATTTCCTTATTCCACCTTAAATAATACAGCAGTTATGTGCTGGCGCCTCAGTCTACTGGTGTATACTGGCGTCTCGTTCTGTCTAGCTTTTTGTTTGAATTCCCTGTTCCACCTTAAATGGTTCAGCAGTTACATAGTGGTGCTTTACCTTTCCAGCTCCTTTTTGAAATGTCTCTGTTCCACCTTAAATGGTGCAACAGTTACATGCTGGCACCTCAGTCTGCCTGTCTGGGTTTGTGTTCGACCAGAAGTCAGCAGAGCCAGTGCAGTAGCTCAGATGGCCAGTAATGCACACTGGGCTGCCAGAGCTCACCAAAGTTGACCTTGAAGTTTCTGACACTCTCTGGCAGTCTGTAGAACTCTTGATTCCAGTGATGTCCAGTGAAACTGTACAGTTGAACCAATCAGGGTCTTCAGTGCTGCTTTGCATCCACTCTTTGCTACGTTAGCAATTGTGATTGAACAGCCCTTTTAAACTGCTCCCTTTCATCATGGAAGTTCTTACTCCAGATGTCATGGCTAGGACCTTCTTCACGCAATATGCTCACCTTCCTGCCTATTTGCCTTGCTAATCGTGTGTGAAGGATGATTCTGTAGGCCAAGCTGGAGCCGTCTGTCATTCGGAAAGTGAGACAGAGGGCCACATGTGAAGCTCTGTGTAGGTGTGTGTGTGTGCGTGCCCTGCCATTAACCTGAGGGGGCAGCAGGGTGTGTAGAGTGCTGATGAGCGGAGTTATGGGTCAGGGAATCTCAGAAAATCAACCTTGAATTGCAGGATGCTGTGTCTTCAATCATGCCCAGTGTTTTCATTGGCACAGCAGTGACACTGGAAATGGAGCGTGTGTATTAGCACATTTGGGATTTCTTTGCGTGCCTTTTTTATTTGGACCGCCTCAAATTCCGAGATAACAGACAGACATTTGGATTGCCCCTCTAAGGCCTGACGGCTTAAGCACTGTTTGAGGGGAATTAGCTTGATGCCGTTTGTAAAGACTGAAATTTGTGGAGTATGCCCAAATTAGCCTGGACAGTCCAGATTCAATATTCCTAACCTGGAAGTTCCTTTCAGTATTGGGATACAACAAGAAACACTGAATTGTTTTTTACGATATTTCATTGGCCGTCTCCATCTACTCTCATGGTCAAAAGAATAGTTGCTCAAATAGCTGCACCATTAGTGCCAGCACCAGTTTGCAGACAGCTGCATGACGTATGACTACATGCACACAGACTGTTATGACGACTGCCCTTAACACCACGTCAACGTCGCTAAAGACTGCAATGGTGTTGTGCCAGACTGTCATGGAGTGACTGGCAGCGGGTCGTCTTCAGTGACGAGTCCCACTTTTGTCTTGGTGGAGACGACGAACGTATCCGTGTGTGGAGGCACCGTGGTCAGCACCAAGATGAACGGTCTGTTGTCATGCACCACACATCCAGAAGCCCTGGTGTCACTCCACCTCCACCCCTACTGCACAATCTGTAGGAACTGTGTGAGAACATTCAAGCTGCATGGGATGGATTATTACAGGACACCATTAGGAACCTCTACAACTCCATGGTGAGACTTCTGGCATATTGTGTTAGCAAACATGGCGGCCCGACGCCATACTGAGAGACACTACTTCTGTATGTGTAGCTCAGTAAATATTGCCCATATCAGTCTAAATTTATCATCATTTATTGCTCCTGGTAACCTTCATCTTCCTTCCCAATAGCACTGCAATCTGGCACTTCCTTCTGGGTGCAGCTATTTTGTTGATGATGGGTGTATATGCATATGTGAGTACATTTACGCTAACATGCTTTTAGAAGTCTTATAGGGGCGCTGGGTGGGCATTTATGGCCTAAACTGGAGGCTACCTGGCTCCTATAGTCATGGTTCACCACTGGTCTCCATATTCATTGCACTTAATTCAAGATCTTTTCCTTTACTTGTTTTCTAATGTGCGGCTCCCTGTTGCTGGTGTCAGAGTGGTCTATTTTTATTACAGAACGAGTGCGTTTGCTTGGAAGTCATGCTCTGATGGACAGCTCTATTTTAAGGCCTGATTGGCCATATTATGCATTTCTGTATCCCCAGTACAGAAATCCCACTCATAAAATCAAATCATTTGATTCCAGCGCGAACTCCTTTCATCACTCTAAGAGCAACTCCCGCCCACACCACTCTCAGCTACCAGCCCCCATTCCCCTTAATACCCATACACACACACACACACACACACACACACACACACACACACACACACACACATGCCCACTCCAAGCTTCACAATGTAATTATGGTTCTTTCAGCCTAATAGTTGTAATTACTGTTTGCATGCATGCGTGCGTACGTGCATGCGTGCGTGTGTGTGTGTGTGTGTAACAAAGAGGGAGTATTAATATGCAGGCTTTTTATTAATTAACAGTATATATATTCAATGAAACTCAGGGCTGTGCAAAAGTCAGAGAGTACCCTTCATTTATTTATCTCCCAGTCATTTCAGCACCAGGAAAACATAAGCAAAAATTTAACAGCAGCCTCAACAGGAATGCATTCTTCAGGATCTAGCGAGTCCACTCTTTGGCTTAGTTACAGCTTCCATTCTTTTCGGGACTCCTGCCTTCAGGCTTTCAAAGAACTCTTCAGAGATGTTTTCTCACACCTCCAACGTTCAATCTGAGAGATCGATTCTGCTGGATATTTTCCTGCAAGCTCGTTTTACCCTGTTTGAGATGGAGACCCCATTCCAGCTCTGGAATGTTTAGCCTAATGGGGAATTGTGTGCGTGCATTCCGCTGTTTGATGAGATTTCTGCTTTTTAGAATTGTGCTTTTCACCCATGTACTGAATGAATGAATGAATGAACGAATGAATGGCAGAAGAAGGTGGAGGAAAAATGTTTGTGCAGCTCACGTATGTCACGTCGTATGATGCAGGACCCCAGCAACACCCTATAACCTTGCAGGATAACATAACTACCACCTAACAACACCCTGGCAACCATCTGAGCACCACAGCAACCACTAAGAACAGCATAGGAACCACGAAACACTGAGATACTACAGCAACTACCTAGCAACCACCTTGCCTACTGTAGCAGCTGTAGCATGTAACCTATAATCATTCTAAAAACCATAGCAACCACCTAACAGCACTTTAGCAACCTCCAGAAATACAACAGCACCTACCCAGCAACACACTAACAACCACCAGAGATACAACAGCAACTACCTAGCAACCACCATGGCTACTGCAGCAACTACATATCCACACTATTACTTCTACACACCCTAAATACCATAGCAACCACCTAGCAACATGCTAGCGACCACCATAGATACAACACCAACTATCTAGCAACACCCTAGCAACCACCAGAGATACAACCGCAACTACCTAGCAATCACCATGGCTACTGTAGCAACCACATAACATTATTCTGCAACTTATAAACACCCTTAAAAACTTAGCAACCACCTAGCAACACCCTAACAACCATTGGTTGTTGCTTAAGTTCCACAATCTGCTGTTGTAGTTTTATAGTTTGTTACTGTAAATTTTATTATTATTATGAGATCCTACACGATATCATACCATATCATAGCTATTCTTCCTTATTGTTCTCTCTCTCTCTCTCTGTCTCTCTGTCTCTCTCTCTCTCTCTCTCTCGCGCACTCGCAAGACACTCCGCTCAGCACTTCTGTGCAGGAGGCTTTAGTCTCCGGTGTGGTGTCACTCTTGAAGGCTAAGGGTTTTTTATACGGGCCTTTTTGCTCAGCTTTAATCAGCCAGACAGGCTGGATGGCTACCTGAGCGAGATGAGCCTTTTGTTTTGACAGTTCTATGCTTGAAGTGCGTGTGTATTTGGTTGGGTGTTGGGGGGGGGTGTAGGTGGGTGGTGAGGAGGTTAGAGTTGGATTCATTTCTCACCTGCTGCGTTCGTCTGGGGCTAACAGCCCACATCTCACAGCTTGTGTCCAGAGGCGTCCACTTTGAGCATCCAAAATAGCTATATTAAGTGTCAAAACTTCAGCTGATTTCGGAGAGTGGAAAAGTCTACCTTTCACCTCCGCTGCGCCATTTTTCATCCTTCTGCTTTTCTTCTCCGTGGAAAGACATAAAAATAAACAGTCCACATGACAGACTCGGGCCAGTGGTGCTCAGACTTCTGTCATCATCATCATCTCAATTGCCAGTGTGAGCCCGTGCACTCTTAAAAATACAGATGCCAGTGAGTTGTTTTGGAGCACTGCTACAGATACACCACACTTGGTGCACTAAAGCGCCTTTCAATGGGTGCTTCTCAAACCGCTCCCATACTGTCCACATTTTTGACTCAACTCAACTTGCAACACATGAACCTAGCTGGAATAGCTGGAATCTGTTCAAGGTTCAAAGAACTTCTACATAATAACAGCTTAGGTTCTATTCTACAAGATCAACAGTATTAATTTTCAGATGTAGCAGAGCTTCAGTGGGTGCTGTGGGTTTCACACACCTATGGCTAGCTATGCAAACAAACCTCTAGTAATGTTACACTTGTCATTGAAAAAGTAGTTGCACCCAGAAGGAATCAACCGACAGGAATGAAACTTGGTGGGTAGTTCGGACATCATAAATCAGGCAAATTATTCAAGTTTCACACTCAGGAACACATATGACATAAGCAAGGACGGGCCTTATCGCTGTACCTGACTGACCCAACAGCCATGATCGCAGACATTCAGTGAGCAGCGATACCCTCCATGAGTCAACCTGTTAGTGCTTGCACCATTGGCAGACGGCTGCACGACACAGGACTACATGCACGCAGACAGTTACAATGATCGCCCTTAACACCACTTCAAAGACGACCAACGAGTCCATGTAGGGAGGCACCATGGTCAGCACCAAGATGAGCGGTTTGTTGTCACGCGTCACATGTCCAAACATTTAGCCTTACGTTCAGTCAAGTTGCAAGGTTGTGGTTGGACAGGGACCAAGTATGAATGCCCATAGAGTAGAAACTGGCTGGAAATCTGCGGGGAGGATGTCCTTATACTGTATAAGCTAGATGGAGATATCCATAGCAACAGGCTGAGAAAGTAACGTGTGTTTATATTAGGCAATTCTGTTTCATGACATCTCAGATTTTTTATAGTAATAGCACATTATGCTTAGAATTTGATAAGGTGCTATAACCCGTCCCAGCACTCATTGGATGGAGGGCAGAAAACACCCTGGACAGGCCACTAATCCATTACAGCATTTACGTATCATTCATTGCAAAGTTCATAATGGCAGTAGTCTTCAAGACTCTGGACTTTTATGGACTTTTCCAGCGGCTGAAGCAAACATCTGGACTGTCTCAGGGTTTCTGAGGACCGGTTTGAGAACCACTGCTTTAGGCCTGTTGCATCACTCCAAAGAACTCTTGTTGCCACGTTTTCGGAGTGTCGTGAGCCACCTGGGAGCACTACAGGTACCTCTGGAAACCTCATGGACTTGCCCGGCTGTAGTCATAAATGGAGTAAACCAAACTTTTGCCTGGTGGTCACGGTTCAATTTCAGGGTCGTTCCCGCTGGTGAGGCGGTGTATAATTTCCCCGATCTTTGGGACAGGGATCCACATTTGGAGTGCATGGTTCACGTCGGCCTAGCCTATTGATATTCTGGCCTGAGCCTGTGCACACATAAATGCACCCGCACTCTCAATCCCACGCTGTTAGAGAGGTCGTACTCTCTCCGCTAAGCACTAATCGTTATATTAAATATGGCTCTCTTGACGGCGGTGGTGGCGGTATTCATTTCTGGTCCTGCAGGACTGCCCGCAGATGTGCTTTTGAGGCCTAATCAGGGGATTTGTGGTCCGATTGTGTTTCCTTCCTGTTCCTACCTGCTCTGTTTATTTATTTACGCATTGTTTGTTTATTTATTTATTTCCTCTACGCTCCTAATCCGGTTCCGCAATTTTCCCACTGCATAATGTAAAGGGGATGGGGGTGGGGGGTTAGAGGAGGGAGGGAGGGACAGCTAGTTCTGCAAAAAAAAAGAAAAGAAAAGAAAAAAGGCCCGAGACAATGTCAGCACCAAGGCGGAAAATGATAAGGTTCTAGGGCAGATGTTTTCCCACACAAGCATGATTGCATTTGCAATGTAAAGGCAATCTCCAGCTCGGGTTCTTATTACATGGACCTTGAGCCCAGAGAGCGAGAGAGAAAATTAGATGTAAGCGGTCAAATGACTGTTATGGCAGATAATAATAGCGTCAGAGTAGTGTTTATCTGTTGCTAGCACGGGTCTCTGTCTCCAGGCGTAGGTGTCGGAGAAGGTATCTGGTCAGGCAGTCACTTAGAACAACATAGTAACAACATAGAGAGTTGAGTTATATGGAAAAGCATACCTGGATCAGGAACCGACATCAAATAAGACCCATCTTTCATTCTGAGAACACTGGTTATTAGGATGCACTGTGGCAATAGTGTCCAAAGTGGGTTCATCTGCATATTCAGATATTCCGATGAGTTATTATTGCACAGTTTCAGGGAGTTACGATGCTATTAGTCTCGATTTCAGCTGTCACGGGTTTCGCAGTGCTGTCTGGAAATGACTCAATCTAATTCTGAAATCAAATGGAGTGGAATACGATTGGTTCCGTCCAACTGCAGCAGCAGGGGGAGGAAAAAAAAAAAAGTTTGAGTGACGGGATTGGACAGTAATGTCCATCTGCCGGGGTAGTTATGCGGTTCTGTGTATTGAATTGATGGATTGAATTAGAAACATGCTCTAGCCTCTGTGAACGGTGTAGGGGGGGTGGGGTTGTGGGTGGATGGTCGGGGGGTGATTACTTCAGTTTGGTACCCTCATGAGTCCAGGAATACAGTCATTCGGTGATTAAGTCTACAGTACAACATGCACTTCTCAGATAGGCCCCCAAATAGCTGTCTGAATGCCTTGCTACCAATAACATTTCACCTAGTAAGTGTTAATTGAGGCAAACATGGCCAGTGACTGTTGAAGCAAGGCCTTAAAGGTCTTCAGTTCAGGCCATAAAGCTCTCACAGATTTTTTGGGCATTCTAGATTACATTCTCACATTGACAGCTTGTAAAAGGTGCTACCTGTGTGTATATATAGTGACATACTGACAGGGGAATTCTGGAAGTCCTATGTATGTCACATAGGACTTCCAGAATTCCCCTGTCAGTTTCTAATTCTTCTAGCAGTTAACCGGATGCTTCAGGACTTGAGTTTAGCTCCTGAAGGCTTAACCAATGGGAGAGCATGCTTGGTTGTATATATAATCATTGACACAAAACAAAATAACACACCAAGAAGGAGTTTTTGGAATTGAACGAAACTGTGCACGTGTGAATGTAATGATGATATATGTAAGTGATTACAGTATTAGAGCTAAATGATACGTTTATTGGGGAAAACTGCACAATTAAAAAGTAGGTTCTAGTGCCATGATGGTCCAGCCTCTAGCCTGGATTGGGTATGGAGGCATATAGGTTCTGAATGGCTTCCTACAGCACATTTGCCCACAGATGTTGAATCTGGACCTGCAGATCCTGCACACTCGTAGGTTGCCGAAGCTGCCGAAGTCCCAGCGAGTTCCATAAATGCTCCATTGGTGATAAATCTGGTGACCAGGCAGACCAAGGGAGTGTTGCAGTCTGGCAGAGGCTTTCCTGGGAAGCCCTTGCCATGTGTGGGCAAGCTAAAAAGGCCAGTTGGAAGCCCTGCCATGAGAGGCAACACATGTGGCCGGAGCATGTCCTGCACATATCACTGTGCTGTTAGCCTCCCTCGTATCACTACTAGGGATGACTGACTGTCGTGTGTGCTGGCTCCCCAGATCATCACACCAGCAGTTGGGTCACTCCACAGCAAATGCAGGATTGAAGCACTCACCATGAGACCTCCACATTTGAACCTGACCATCATCGGACCCCAAACAGAACTTGGAGTCGTCGCTTCTCGCTGCTCGCTTCACGACACCACTACAAATGAAAGCACTGTCAATGGCAGGACACATAATAGTAGCCATGGCACCAAATTTCCTTCTGCTAAGCACCTGGAGATGGTCCAGGTGCCACCTGTGTCTGGATGGTGGAGATATACACGATATTTATGATATATATATACTGCTTGGTCAACATTATGTAGCCAATTATCTACAGCTTCTACAGCTTAAATGTATTTGTTACAACCTTGCAACAGTTGCTATGAAAGAACATGGATAGGTCAGTGTCTGGCATTGCCCAGCTAAATGTGTTGCCAGCATTGCTAGCTTGGCCAAAAGACAGTTCAAGACATGTTCCCACGTTGCTGATTTTTCCATTGCTCTTTGCTGTCGTTCCAACAAACCTGACTTTAAAAGGCCCAGGCAGTGCTGGTTTGTGATCTCACTCCACTGAAAGCTTAGGATTTGAAGGAGCCTTTCTTCTTTCTGTGATCTTGACTGAAGGACTCTGTTGCCGTCATGTGGAAGCTCAAAGTAGACTGTAGAAAGCAATTACTTGATCCACCTATATTCAAACAAAGCGACACCCAATAAACGGGTATGTTCCTTTTTTGTTCTTTGTGTTTTTTCTTTTCTCAGGTTTTTTTTTTTTATGTTATATTCCAACGTTTATTAGCGATAGCTGTTTAATATGAATTTGGCTATTTCCCTTTAAATGGGTTTGATCTAGTACCGGTACTATACAGTACTGTTGCTCATGAGAATTCTCACAAATGGCTCCAGCCAGTCTTATTGCAGACTCAAAGACCTCCAAGAAGGACGGCCTTAAACGTCATTCCACAGAAATGGTGAAAAATGATTTTTCAAAAACGTTATTTAGGGGAAAAAAAAGAGATTCAGATGTGGTTTGACGTCAAATGCCCCTTTGAAAAGAAACATACCATGTCAGAATTGTTTACAGTGGTTGTGATGGAAACCAGACGTCCACAGCTTGCAATGCCTCTAAAAGCTGTTACACAAAATGGTTATGAAACCTGATTTGGTTATGAAATCTAATGCCTGAGATATTGAGTTCCAGTAGATTTGAGATAAGAATTGACTTAAATGTATTATTGTATGGGTAAATGGGTAAAAGCAAGATGTTTAAATAGTCCCCCAAGAAAAGATTTAATACTACTTTTGTGTTATCAGCATGTATATAAATATAATAACTCAACATGTAGGGTAACTGGCAGCACTGGATAGTAAATAATGTAAATAAAAGGCTATATTTATGTAGACATCATAAAGCTTGGTTCCCATTATCACCACTGTAAAGATATCTCTTTACAGTGAGCCATTTTACATCAAACCACTCTGAATAACTTTGTTCTCAAGTTATGCAGAAATAACGAAATAATAATAAGTGGAAATTCTTGCTAAATGTGGGTTTTTGTTTCTCTGTTTCATAGTGAAACCCGGGACTCCATTACAAAATATCACTTTAAATTTGTCCTTTTACATGTATCATACAAAAGAAATATCATTTCAATATAATAGAGCATTATGGAAGTCCCTTTGGAAGAAAAAAAAGCCCTTTGTTTCTGCTTGTATGTCATACAGTTTCAGCCATCAAAAGAAAAAGGAATTCTTGCTCACATTTTTCCCATTAATGAAATTCCTATGGAATAAAACAAAAAAACAAAAAGAATTATGTTCCTGAATATGCTTGTCTGCCTGTGTAATATAATAATAAATAACCAGAAATATTGCTAGCCTTACCCAATTTTAGACATCATAATCCTCATTTATTTCCATTTACACAGATGAAACAAAAAACAGTGGGGAGCTAATGTGGCTAATATTTAGCATCCTATACCAACTTAGCTGGAGCAACATGCTAAGTGTTAGCCAATAAGTTTTCCACCATTTGTTACCCATCTGTTGCACCTCAGTATTGGAAATATGAAGTATGAACTTATCAAAAGAACAGCTGCACCCAGAAGGAAGTGTGGGATTGCAGTGCTACCAGGAACAATAAATGATGATAAATTTAGACTGATATGGGCAATATTTATTGAGCTACACATACAGAAGTAGTGTCTCTCAGTATGGCTAACGCAACATGCCAGACGTCTCAGCATGGAGTTGTAGAGATTCCTAATGGTGTCCTGTGATAATCCATCCCGTGCATCTTGAATATTCTCACACAGTTCTTGCTGATTGTGCAGTAGGGGTGGAGGTGTTCTGGAGGCCTTCTGGATGTGTGACGCATGACGACAAACGGTTCATCTTGGTGCTGACCACGGTGCCTCTCCACCAAGACAAAAGTGGCACTCGCCACTGAAGATGACCCACGACCATTCTGAGTCACTCCATGACAGCCTGGCACGGTCTTTGGTTATGTTGACGTGGTGTTTAGAGCAGTCGTTGTAACGGTCTGTGTCCATATAGTTGTGCAGCCGTCTGCCAATGGTGCTGGCACTAACAGGATGACTCATGGAGGGCATCACTGCTCGCTGAATGTCTGCAGTCATGTCTGTTTGGTCAGTCAGGTACATCGATAAGGCCCGTCCTTGCTTATGTGACATGCTCGGCCGAGCATGGAACTTGACTCATACACATGTCTCATGATGTCAAACCTACCCACCAAATTTCATTCCTGTCAGTTGATTCCTTCTTACCTCTCGGGGCTTCTGTAGTGCAGTGTAAATAGTTTTAAATATTGTTGCTGCACAAAGAAAAACAAGCACCTCCAAAATGGTGACGTTACAGGAGAGGGCAAAAGGTTTATTACTTTAATGCAAATTAATGTAAAGAGACTGTGAGCGTTTTTGAAGCCTTCCTATTGGTTCGTTCGTCATGGAATTGTCACACAGGTGCCATAACTGAGCAGTGCTACGACCCCACGCTAGCCTGGATGCTAGTTTTGCTAACGTTCTGTAAAGCTTTTCCAACATTGCCGAGATTGCTTTGATTACCTAAGGATGCAATTGTGGGCGGAGCACGATTAGCGATGTTGACTGAGGCGTAGACGTACTGGGAGAATGTTCTGATGAAGACAAAACAAAGTAAATTACAGAGGCACTGCAATTAAACAGCCAGCATTCAACATCAAACAACACTCTCTCTCGCTCTCTTTCTCTCTTTCCATCTCTCTCTCGCTCCTCCTCTTTCTGCTCTCTCGCCTTGTCTCTTCTTTTGAAGCCGAGTCCTAATTTTTCATCCCCGGTGACTGCTCTGTGGCGGCCTGCAGTGGGGAGGGAAGACATCAGTTAATATGATATCTGATTTCCTTCCGCCGGGCCGAACATGAAAGCAGCAGAGACTGATCATTTGTGCCACACTTGCGGGCTCCAGGGAGGAGCCTGGCTCCGGCGTGTCCATTGTGCCGTGAAACGCCGGCATGTAATCATCTCCCTCCAAGAGCAACGGCCCGATGTTTTATGCCTGTCATCCGAGGTGACGATTTGCTTTCATGGAACTCCCAAGTAGCCGCTTCAAGCGTCTCTTTTATCTAGCTGACTAGATGTATCTACTTTATCCTGTGCATTCCTGACATTGGTGATATATTAATGTACAGGCACTGCGGGGTTGGCTTTTTGTGCATGTGATGAATAGAATGATGTAATAAGCTCAAGATGTGCAGTAAAGTTCTGGCATTTGTTGGTAAAATCAGTACCCTAGCGTTTCTGATTTAATCTGGAGTGCAGTCATTTCAGCAATAGACTTAATACAGTAAATCATCATCAATAGAATAGCTGTACAAATAGCTGCACCCAGAAGGAATCAACCGACAGGAATGAAACTTGGTGGGTAGGTTTGACATTGTGAGACATGCAAATGATTCCAGTTTCATGCCCGTCTGCGTATGTTAAGCATAGACGGGCCTTATTGCTGTACCTGCCTGACCCAACACCCATGACTGCAGACATTCAGTGAGAAGGGATTCCCCCCATGAGTCATCCTGTTAGTGCCAGCACAATTGGCAGACGGGTGCACGACGCAGGACTACATGCACGCAGACTACTGCGATGACTGCCCTTAACACCACATCAACGTTGCCAAAGACTGCAAAGTCATGGAGTGACTCAGAATGGCAGCGATTCATCTTCAGTGACGAGTCCCACTTTTGTCTTGGTGGAGACGACCAACAAATCCATGTGTCGAGGCACCGTGGTGAGCACCAAGATGAGTGGTTTGTTGTCACATGTCCAGAAGGCCTGGTGTCACTCCACCTCCACCCCTACCGCACAATCTGCAGGAACTGTGTGAGAATATTCAAGCTGCATGGGATGAATTATCACAGGACACCATTAGGAGCCTCTACAACTCCATGCCGAGACGTCTGACATGTTGTGTTAGCATACTGAGAGACACTACTTCTGTATGTGTAGCTCAGTAAATATTGTGCATATCAGTCTAAACTTATCATCATTTATTGTTCCTGGTAATCTTTATCTTCCTTCCCACTAGCACTGCAATCCCACACTTCCTTCTGGGTGCAACTGTTCTTTTGATGATGAGTGTGATAGAAACCTTGGGACAATTTATATCTTTTAAAAACAGCCTTGACCAGAGAATTCATTAAAAAGTGTTCTACAAAAGTAAATGTTTTGCACAAATGTTGGCACATGTGGCAACTGCTCTATTAAAAATGTGGCTCAAAAGATAAAGTCACTGAAAGTGCACTAAATAGAACAGTTCCTGAACATGCTGTGTTTTTTCATGTGTAAGTTAATAAGCTCAAAAAAAAATAGAGGCACCTTGTATGTTTAAGGTGGTACTAATTTCAGGCTCTTGCAGATGGCACTGCACCAGCATGATGGGGCTATAAATACCTATAGGGTGTGAGTGACGGGATTCATAGATTGAGAAGAGGTGATACAGTGCAGTGAATGTCTCGCTCCATGTGTGGTAAACGGGTCCAAAGCAGATGTTTGGCTTAAAGGAGTGACTGCATTTGGGCGTGCCAAAGGCCATAGTGTGAAGGAAGTAGCTGAATCTGCAGGTGTATGGAAGCATACAATCATACGGTTCTACCAGCCGTGGCAAAAATCCCAGTCTACAGGAGATTCTCCTAGGAACTGTACCAGGGAAGGCATCCACCAAATCTGGCTCAACTGTGCAATTCTTTGATGCAAGAGTGGCTGAACATTGATGTATGGGCATCTCTGGTCAAATCACATGTTTGTTGATTCTCTAATTGAAAATAAGTTAACACATCCCTTTCAGTTGTTCATGAACGAGGCGACGTAATGAGGAAAGAAAACAGCCAAGACAAGGACGAGAAAGGGACATGTTAACTCATTACTTTGTTTGAATATAGGTGGATGCAGGAACTACTTTGAACAATTACTGTAGTAAAGTTGTGGCACACTTCATACTCTATGTTACCTATACATAATACAAAAATACATGTAATTATGCACCAACTGGCCTCTTCATTAGGTAAACCTACGTCCATGTTATCAGCTCCACTTACCATATAGGTGCACTTTGTAGTTGTACAATTGCAGACTGTAGTCCATCTGTTTGTTACCTTGTTTTTCAGTAGTCAGGACCCCCACAGGACCACTACAGAGCAGGTATTATGTGAGTGTTGAATCATTCTTAGCACTACAGTGACACTGGCGTGGGGACCGACACAGCAGTCTGAACCAAAACTATCCAGCCAACAGTGTCCTGTGAGCAGCATCCTGTGACCACTGATAGAGGACTAGAGGATGAGCAACACAAGCTCTGCAGCAGCAGATGAGTTATCGCCTCTGACTCCACAACTACAAGGTGGGCCAACAAGGGTGTCAAATAGAATGGACAGTGAGTGGACACAGTGTTTAAAAGCTTGCCATTGAAGATCAGGGTGAAAGGGGGCTAATAAAGTATGTAGAGAAACAGATTGACTAGGATCTGTAACTGTAGAATTACGGAGTGCTCCTATGTGGAAAGCAGAGGCAACAACATGAACTGTGAGTGTAGATACAAGGAGGGCGGTGAAGTGGCCAATCAGGGTATGTGGTCTTACATGTTCTGTATGTATTGATTCATCTAAAATATATCTAAAAGCCTCATATTTGGTTGTAAAAAAGATTGGTAAGTAACATTTCTGTGGTGTAATCGTCCGTGTTTTGCACATTACTCAGTATCATAAAGGTGTATAGGCTACAGCAAACACATCTCTCGGAATGACTACATGCTGGAGGTGCAGTACAAATATGACTCGTGATTGATTGATAAGACTTCTCTGAAGAGGCCTTGGTTCCACTAAATATGCTGTCTATTTATATTGACCTGGTCTAAGCGCATGCCTCTATGGTGTAGCTGTGTGGTGCCCTGTGTCTGAGTGCTCTAAAACCTGATTTCCAAGAAATGGTTTGGGATTTTTTATTTTTTTTTGTAGGGGGAGAAGTAGATAGAACATGGATATCGATCCAGTGACCTGCAAGGCAGCTGCAACATGTTTTTTATCCCTTGGACGTTTATTCCTTAAGTGCTAGCAGCCTGTTAGCCTAGCGCTTCTCCCAAAATAGCCGCAAAGGCTTGATTACTTTCCTCTACGCCGCTTCGCTGTGTCTTGCAGCTCGTGAAAGTTCCCGAGCAATATGTTCCCTGACCTTTCTGCCTTCAAAGGTCTGTGTTTCTTGCAGTACTTTACTTGGTTGGGGGTTGGATTTATTTAGAAGTACCCCCGCCACTCCCTACCCCAAGCCCCCCCTGCCTGAAGAGCTTAATTCCAACACTCTGCTTTTGAAGAGAGGGAGGTGGAGAGGGTAGGAAACGAAAGAGTGAAGTCTAGCAGTCTAGAAATGGTTCTATGATACAGCTTTTCTGATAGAGAGCTTTTAATATATGCAACTTCTTTTGGTGTAGGTGCATGCGTATGTTAGTGGTGCTGTACTCAAAGCCTTCTTTCATGTTCAGTGATGCTTATCAGATGCGGTCATCCATTTCCATTTCAGATTGAGCCTATCTTCCTCCATCAGAGCCATTTATATTCCAATAGCTTGACTGGTCCTGTGGTTACTGTGCTGTGTGAATGTGTATGTGTTTTTGTTTCATTAGTATTCGGGGCAGGTCCAGAAGAATACAGGGTTCACATCTCTCCTTCATCTTAGTCTGCGCCTCATGTTGGTGTGGTTACGGTCACAAAGTACTCCGTTCACTCCAGCAAAGCTCCATTAATTCAATCTTTCGTCTCATAACCATTTTTAACCTCATATTCTCACCATTGCTGTATGTTTACTAAGCAGTTAGGCCTTGATTTTGGTCAGGCCGGACCCAAAGGGAGATTTGGTCACTGATGCCGTTACTGATTTTAAGGTGCTACAAATTCTGATAATAGAATATAAGCTTATATAATTCTGTATGGTCAAAAGTAGACAAAGTCCACTAACTGTCAAAATGTGTTGACTGATGTATAATTACTGAGTGTCCTCAGCCTGCTGATCTTAAGTGATTGTGAGTCATAAGCCAGGTCCGTGAGGTGCATTGACTGAAAAGCGTGACATAAGAGCCGGACAGGGCATATTATTGACATCAAGCACAACAACTTGGAGATAGCCAGCACAGTACCAACTGAACCCAATCACAACCAGCCTGAACACAATCAAAAACATAATCAGCACAGAATTCAACTAATATCACATTGAAAATAAGATAATGGGAGTGTAGCAAAATGACAATAATAATAATAATAATAATAATAATAATAATAATAATAATGTTTATTTATAGAGCACCTTTCATACCGTTGGCAGCTCAAAGTGCTTTACAGACAGTTGACATCAGTAATGTGAAGGAATACTACTACTACTACTACATACACACACATATATACATATACATATATGTATATATACACACATACACATATATGTATATATACACACATACGCATATAAATACACATAAACACACATACAAATACACACACACACACACACACACACACACACACACACACACACACACACACACTTAAATACCATGTTCACTGAGCTCGACTGTCTAATAGAAGTTGGAATTAAGTTCCACAGTTTATAGAGGGTATTTGCAGAAGGCCAGCATCTGTAGATCTAACATCACGAGCTGGAACATAAACAGAGAGACGTTCTGTGATGTAAGCAGGTGCTAGACTATTTAGAGTCTTATAGACCAGCAGCAGAACTTTAAAGTCTATTGTAATAGATACAGGTAGCCAGTTCAGCTCTTTCAGAACAGGAGTGATATGAGCTCTGTGTTTAGTTTTTGTTAAGATCCGAGCTGCTGCGTTCTGTACGAGTCGCAGGAGATAGACGGTTCTCTTAGGAACCCCAGTAAGGAGGGCATTACAGTAATCAATTCTGCTTGTAACAAACGCAAGAACAAGTTTCTCTGCATCACTCTGAGACAAAAAAGGAACTTTAGCAATATTTCTTAAATGATAAAAAGCTGTTTTAGTGACATGCGGAATAAAACTGAGCTCAGAGTCTAAGATCATGCCCAGGTTTTATATTAGTAGCTAAAGAACCAAGTTTGTCATAAAGCATTGTTCTCTCAGTTTTAGTACTGCAAATCAATATTTCAGTTTTTTCTTCATTTAGTTGTAGAAAATTCTGTGACATCCACTGAGAAATATGTGACACACAGCTTCTAAGTCTTTCTACTGAGTCTAAATTATCCAAAGGAATGGAGATGTATAACTGGGGGTCATCAGTGTAGCTGATCATGTTAACATGTAGGTAACATGTACAAAGAGAAAAGCAGAGGCCCTAAAACGGACCCCTGTGGTTCTCCACAAGAAATACTCAGTTTGTTTGATGAGTGATTTCCCAGAGAAACCAGGAACAGTCTGTTTGTTAAATAAGATTTACACCATTCTAAAACCGTGCCAGAGAGGCTGACCCTTTGCCAAAGAGGTAAACAAAAATACATAATAAACTGGTAATATGAAGCAAAAAACACGTCTAAAATAATTAAAACAATGATAGTTTTTTGTTCAAGTTTGTTGGTTCAGCCTTTACTGCTGGCGGGGCTACAGCCGTCCATGTCTGGGATTCCAGGAGAGCATGATTGACCTTGCTCTCTGGGTGGGTAAAACACATTGTCCCGCATCCTTCAGCATTGTGTCTGCTAGCTGATGTAACAGAATTGTCAGTGTTCTCCTCAAGGTTTGTTGACCTGTCCAATAACTGTCTCGGAGGAAGCATACAGGGCCTAGTAGCACTGTTTGAGAAGGAGAGATTGGCCATCTCATTGAGGAGATGGGGGGGAAAAATCCCCCCTAAAATACTTACATTGGACATTCATCAGCATCATTTCCAGCAGTACTGATCAATTCATGTAGCTTCAGTATTGTCTTATTTCTCCACCGGGGTTTTAAATTCCACTGAAAAACCAATTTTGAGCGTGCCTTGTGCAATAGTAAATGTGATTTGTCTGTGTTACTGCTGAGCATGTAGAACTTTTCCTTGACCAGTCGTTGTTACAGATGTCTTAGTGTGTCCAATAAGGCCAGTCGAGAGATTCCGTGACCTGCGTCAGGATGAAGTGGCTGACCTGTTTTCTACCACCCAGAGAGTGGCTAGCATTGTGGAGAAGCACTTCAAGGCCACATCGTTGACCATTGCCATACAGGTGAGCAGTCTGCATGGGTTGGTATATTACAGTATATATATGTATGTATATATGTTTGTTTAAAATGACGTCATTCCTTTGGGGTCATACAAATCTAACATAGCTAATCTTGACTGTTTTTGACTTCTCTTAACTATATATTCCAATTGCTTATGTGTCAAACGTAAACAAAAACTGCTATATTCATCACAAACTCTGTTTCTGTGAGCAGGACAATGAAATAAAACTATCTGAGATATTAACACAGATTATTATGCACGGATATTAACAAAGTATATGTATTAGTCTTGATAAATTGGCCACAGACGTAGCAGAAAGCTGCAGCCTCTTGATGCCCTCTAAATTAAATGAGCTCTGTATCCACTATCCACTTACTCAGCTGGAACATCAACTGAAATGGTGTTTTAACCCACCTGTATTTATACTGCTATGTTTACTATTGGACAGTCCCAGACAGTTCTACAAAGTTCCAAAACATTCTCCAAAGTTATAGAAAATTCCAGACAGTTCTATAAACTTCTGGAGAGTTCTCACAGTTCCTGAAGTCTACTCAGCACTGAATGTATAGCCAGTGTTCTGGACAATAGAGAACTTTTCGAAACATCATTGTTCTGACCACAAAAACAAAGTTTATAAGGGACGAGTAACCATTTTCTATACATTTTGAGGCCTAAAGATTTAGGAAAACTCACTTAATACCCGAGAGGAAGACAAACTGTAACACTGATATTGTTTATTATTTGTTTGTTTTTTTTTACTCTTAATTCAAAGCAATCAGAGAAACCAGCAAATGCCATAATGTATAGTTAAATGATATAATAATAATATTTTTATAGCACTTTTAATTTTAGCAAAACATGGTAAAACTATTAAAAAGTATATTTCAAATGAAATCATTGAAACACTGTAACAGCAAGGCCAGTTCCCTTGTTTTTACCTGTACACTGAAGACATTTCAGTTTGAGATCAAAACAAATGAGATGTGAGTATATATTAGAATATGAACTTTTATTACCTGCAATTTACATTTAGATGTGTTACACAACTGTTGCAGAACATGGTGTCTTTGTTGGCAGACCACCCATTTGTCATATGAGTAAAAGAACGGAACAAATCGCTGGATAACAGGAACAGTCTTAAAGTAAATGAAAGTATGTTTGGTTGCATATCCCTTACTTGCTTGACCCACTGACATGACCAAACTGTTGAGTTCTTTTTTCCTGATGCTTCAGTTGTTGTTTGTTTTGAAGGGTTTCTTCCTTCTGTCTTCTGTTTAGGAGGTGGACTGTATGGGCCGAGGTCTGGGTACTGACCTGGCCAGTCTAAAACCTTTCACTTTTTTGTGCTTTAGATGTATTTATTTTGGTCTCCTTAGTCCATAAAACATTGTTGTAGAACTGTTATGGCTGTGTCTTTGCCAATTCCATTCTGACCTGCTGATTCTTACTGCTGATCAGTGGTTTGCGTCTTGGTGGTATGGCCTTTATGTTTCTGCTCTCAAGGTCTTCTTCGAACAGTAGATCGTCATACCTTTACCTCTGCACTGTGGAGGTTGTTGGTGATATTAGTGAGTGTTGTTTTTGGGGTTTCATGAACTGCTGTTGTTTTCTTTGGCCGACTAGTTTCATGTCTAGTTTTTGGAGGTTCTTTCTGTTCAGGATGTACCTTTATTGGCTATCACTGATCGATTTTTCCTCTTTTCTCAGCTTCAAAATGGATTGCTTTTTCTCCGTATGGATTGCTTTTTTTTTTTGGCCTTTAAGTTGCCTTATGCTTTTGAACAGCAAATGCAGCCTTCACAAGGCTCAAACCAAGAGTAGACATTCAGAACCATTAATTGTTTAAGCCAGGGCTTCTTTAACCTTCTTCATAGTGCACCTATTCTTTTTTTATGCTTATAAATATGTCATGCTTCAAGTTTAGCACTCAGTCCATTTCTTCAGTCAAGATCCTCGTTCACCCCATAGAAATTCATAATCAACATGAAGCCATAGTCACACTGGACTGCTGCTGTGCTATTCTTCTTGCATAAGCGAGAAGCAAAAGTTCTGATTTGAGCTAGTTTTGGAGGGAATGTATAGTTACTTAATGGTTTAATATTAGCTGGTTAAGTGATTAACTCCTGTATTTATTTTTTGCAACTGGCTGTGATAAGTCACGTTACATTCTTTCCTGTTCAGCTGACATTTCAAAGAGCATCAGGAGTTATCAAGAGCATTTTCTCTGTGTTCTATAAGGCATATTTCTTTATAGCACCATTCCTGTGCCCCCAGGAACCATGTTGGGACCCCTAGAAGGGATTGTGAACCCCAGGTTAAGAAGCCTCAGTTCATTGAACAATCAATCACACCTTTGCAACAAGAAACACTTGTCAGTCCAGTATTTTGGCTCCCTTGGAAAATGTTTGGGTTCAAACAAAAGGGGTCATGTAAATCATTTACAATCATGACAATAAAAGCTGAAAATCGGATTATTGTCTCATATTCAGCATGAGATCTCAAACCCAATTGTCTTGAGTGTATTGCAAAAGCAAAAGATTTGGCCTTGTCATTCTGGTACCTTTGGAGGAGGCTGTACATTGCAACTTACAGAAAGTACTAAATGGAATATATACTAGAAGCTGCTTGTTTTATCTACCGATGCCACTAAAACTGAAAACCAACATTGTATTTTGGCGCCAATGGTCTCCAACCACCTGTCCTGAAGAGCTTCCTTCCAGCAGAGCCAAGGTCCAACCACAGTTTGCCACACCTGCTCTAGCTCTATCCCTGACTGGTTGGATCATACAGCTCTGGAAAAATTTGAGAGACCACCTCAAAATGTTCAGTTTCTCTAGTTTCACAGTTTCTGGGTTTGTGTTTGACCAAAATGAGCAGTTCTGTTTTATTCTATACACTACTGGAAACATGTCTCCCAAATTCCAGATCAAATATTGTATTTTAGATCTGTTTATTTAGAAAATCACTAATGACCCTCCAGAAGCCTGTTTTTTGAACCATGCTCGCTGTGCATTTCACCCCAGCCACCGTTCGCCAGTCTTTCTGTAGGTCACTTGAGGTCATCTTATGGTGGTTAAGTGACGTTTGAATGAGGTAGCTGATCACGGTCAGTAGAGAGTGGTTTTCGCCCTCTGCCAGTCTGTAGCTGTGTTGTCCTGTGTGTTTGCTTGACCTTGTTCTTATGAACCAGACACTCACAGTATCTGCCAGTAAAGCTAGAACCGAACCTTCTGTTCCTCACTAAGAACCTGCTGTGCATGTGGAGATGCTGATTTAAGAAGAAACTGGAGTGGGCTCTTATTTATTTCCAGAGCTGTATGTATTACAGCATTTTATTGGCTATAGGTTGGAACTAACCTCCACAGGACCAAGGTTGGAGACCACTGCTGTAGACTATATCTCCTCCGGCAGTCTGCTTAGCTTCTTCTATTTGCTGTTGTAAACAGTGATACTTCTTGAACCTGCACCAACACCATGACCTGCATCAGAGCCCTGTTTACTCAAAATCTTGTTATTATAATGTTATAAAATCTGCAATCAAGATTCTACCTTAAAGGCCTATGGATCTCTAACCATGCCACAGTTACCATGGAAATGCGTACGCATCAGTAACTTGGGCAATGAACGTTAACATGACAGCACATAAAGGCCAGGTAGTGGCGTCGCTTTTGGACTCCCCATTGTTCTTTAACAACTGCCTTTATTGTCCTTTAGGGGCTTTTCTTAATGCCGTCGGCATTAAGAACCAACAGAAGAACACCTGCTGGAATTATGTATGAACAAATCCGGGAAAGGGAGAGAAAGAGAGAGAGAGAGAGAGAGAGAGAGAGAGAGAGAGAGACGTTTTTGTACCTTTACTTTGCATAACCTTTGATATGTATGCTAATTCCAAATGGTTCCCTCCTGCCGCGCCTGTACGGCCTAACAAAAGAAAATCATTTCACTTATCTGACGAAAGGGAATAATCAATATTCCTTCACTCAGAGGCAGTGAGACGAGATGGGAGATTAGATGTGTCTGCTTTCGGGAGATTGTCCCAGGCATAGGTGTAGATACGGCGCCCAATAAAAAGAAGGTGCCGTGCTGGAGGTCTTTCATTTTCTTGTAGATATAAAGAGCTGTGGAAAATTAAAAAGATCCAAAGTGTTTATTGCGTAACCCTTTGGGAACTTTGGGGTTCTGATACAGCTATTACATTGAGGTGGGAGATAAGGTCTACAACGTACAAATGTTCTGACGGCATATTTATTGTAGTATGCAATACACAATATTGTGTAGACTTTATTGTGTAGACATTATCCATGTTTTAAACATCAGGGTGAAAAAGTGAGAAACTCACACTGAATGGCCACTTGGTTACGTGTCTACACTCATCTACACTACATCCATTTCATCAGGTCCGCTTTTTAGTTCTACAGTTCACTCACTGTAGTCCATCTGTTTCTATGAATACTTTGTTAACCCTCTTTCAGCCTGTTTTTCAATGGCCAGGACCCCCAAAGTACCACCGCAGAGCAGGTATTATTTGGGAATGTGGATCATCCTCAGTACTGCACCACCCATATAATACCTGCCGTGGTTCTTTGGGATTGAAGAACAGGCTGAAAGGAGGATATCGAAATATGTAGACAATTAGATGAACCACAGTCTGTAACTGTAGAACTACAAAGTGCTCCTATGTGGTATGTGGAGCTGACCAAATATACAAAGAGTGTAGATACAAGGAAGTATACTTAATGAACTGGCCATATTCTTAGCCAAACCAAATACAATGTCATTTTTTCAGTACTTCATGTATCCACATTATGAAGCTTTTGAAATAAATCTGTTGGGATATTTTTCCACACCTCCTCAGTTCAGTCTTAGAAGTTGGTTGTACACTTATCATCGGAAAAGTAGCTGCTCCCAGAAGGAATCAACCGATGGGAATGAAACTTGGTGGGTAGGTTTGACACCGTGAGACATGCGAATGATTCAACTGTATAAGGTTGTCCTGTTGCAAATGCTTCCCATTCTGTGCTGTTGTGTTGGTAGCATCCTTTGCAAGCTAAATACGCCCCTGAGAAGAGTTCAAAAGCAATTCGAGCAGTTGGAAGAGTTGGAGATGGGTTGCATCATAGGGATCCAGAAAGCACCATACCATGCGGATACCATAGCACACTGTTGGTGGCAGTGGATAGAAGAAGGCATGCACCAGCAATATGAAGGATCTGGGAGACCTACACAAACCACGGAGACAGAGAACCGGCAAATTGTCTGACATGCGCAGAGTGACCCAACAACCACAATGGCAGACATTCAATGAGCAGTGATGCCCTCCATGAGTCATCCTGTTAGTGCCAGCGGCATTGGCAGATGGCTTCACAATGCATGCAGACCATTACAACAACTGCCCTTAACACCACGTCAACATTGCCAAAGACTGCAATAGTGTCGTGCCAGACTGTCATGGAGTGACTCAGAATGGCAGCGGGTCATCTTCAGTGACGAGTCCTGCTTTTGCCTTGGTGGAGACAACCAACAAATCCATGTGTGGAGGCACCGTGGTCAGCGCCAAAATCAATGGTTTGTTGTCACGTGTGACATATCCAGAAGGCCGGATGTCACTCCACCTCCACCCCTACTGCACATTCTGCAGGAACTGTGTGAGAATATTCAAGTTGTATAGGATCGATTATCACAGGACACCATTAGGAACCTCTACAACTCCATGCCGAGACATCTGGCATGGGTACAGCTATTGTTTTGGTGATGAGTCTGCATCTCGCCCTCCTTGTTAATCCCTAACACATTCCGTGATGTTGACGTCTGGATTCTGGGGTGATCAGTCCTTTGTTCTGAGAACACCAGCAAATGTCCATCTATGTCTGTTCTCCGTAATGACTCCTTCTTTATCTAGAGCTTTTTTTAGCATTTAGCTGGCACGTCATGGTTCAAGGGTTGTTGCTGCTTCCATTTTACAACAACAGCACCTGCGAGGCTAGGCTAGGGCAGATCTAGCTGGGCAGGAATTACAGAAATTTGCGCCAACGGTGGCATCCCATGAAAATCACTTAGCTCTTAAGTACGACCCAATCTACTCCCAGTGTTTGTCTATGGAGATTGTGTGGTTATGTGCTCACTTTTAAAGAACTGCCAGCAAAGGGTGTAACTGAAACTCCTGAACTCCTGAATAAATAGGAAGGGTGTCCACAAACTTTTGGCCATATTATGTGTTAGCCTACCGTGTCATTTTGCATCACTTCTCTAAAAATCTCACTTTTACAACTTTTCAAGAACTCATTTTCTCTTTTCTTCAACGACTGTCAAGCGCAAGGACATCAGCGGAAACTGAGAGGGGAAAGGAAAACACACTTTGGGATTCTTGTGGCGACACGGCGGTGCCACGATTAATCTGAAATGAAAATGCTGCTGAATTATTGACCGAGATATTCCCGAATTCCCAACCGTTTCTAATTATCTGCTTCTGTTCCCAATAGGATGGACCCGAGGCCGGACAGACGGTGAAGGTAAGGGCTTAATAAGGCACTTCCTTTAAATTTATCATGAGGCCTCGGTGACACTTATCTTGTATTAAATAATAATTGTATTTCATTTGCAGGCCCAAACTCTTGGAGCATGTCAATTATTAATAGGTCTATTTTAAAATGCTTTGTCTATATCTTTGTGGGTGAAGGCAAGACTGTCATACTTTGAGACAGTAGGGCCTTGGGGCAAACCCGAGGCTCGGCTGCATTTAAAGTCCATATATAATGTCCACTTTTCAGAGTAACTGTTGGATTTTAAAGGAAGAAAAAGGTGCCCATTATATTGTGTGAATAATTTGTGATGATTGGGCCAGTGGAAACTTTGAAAGACCATATAGAGGTGAATGTATGCAGATGTTGGGGCTTATGTTCTGGAACACTGGAAGGGCAATTACTAAGGCAATGAGTGTTGAATTTACTTGCTTCAATGTGTGCATCATTGCCACTTGAATGAAATATGGCACATCAACACAGTTTTGTCTTTTGGCAGTAATTGTATTGAGGCAATATCTTTTATTTATGTGGCTATAATATGCATAATTGAAGAAAGTACATTTAAAGGGGAACCCGCTTTTCAAAATGACTATAGTCACTGAGATGTACAGTTGTGTGTGGTAGGGTGCGCACACCTGGTCAAATTAATTCAAGTTTTGTTGATTTTAATATGTGACACATACACACATCAGCCATAGCATTAAAAGCACCTCCTTTGTCCATTTTAACAGCTCCACTAACCATATAGGAGCACTTTGTAGTTCTACACTTACAGACTGTAGTCCATCTGTTTCTCTACATACTTTGTTAAACCCCTTTTACCCTGTTGTTTAATAGTCAGATCCCCCACAGGACCAGCACAGAGCAGGTATTATGTAGGTGGTGGATCGTTCTCAACACTGTAGTGACACTGATGTGTTAGAGTTGTCGTGAGCTCAAACGTTGGCCAAACAAGAAAGAAGAACCTACCTAGAAAGAAGAATACAGACTTAAATACAGTATAAGTGCACTACCTAGCAATGCCCGGCCATTGCTCATATCCAGATAGGAAACGTTAAGCTCAGGATAAATGCAATACAGTGCATTTTAATATGTACATCTATTAGTGCTCACTTCAGTGCTTCACCAGGAGATTGGTCTTTCGTAGAAGACCGTGAGAGAGTCTGCTGTTCGGACAGCCAGTGGAAGTTCATTCCACCATCTGGGCCCCAAGTTTGGAATGGTTCGTTATAGAGAAAGTTACCAACTTTATTATTATTTTTTTAATATAGTGGTGGTAATAGGAACTAGGCATCATGTAATATAGTCATTCAATTTGGTGTCCAAAATGAGCGGTGACCAGTTTTTATATTGTTTGTAATGTTGATAAGAGTAAGCAGTGTAAGTAGAATAAACCGAAAACAATAAGAGACTATTTTGTCCTCCAATGTCTAGCATGTACGCCTCGGGCATCGGACTGTATATTTATAACCATTTCTTGTAATAGCATTCTGGGATGCAGTTTTTAGAATGCTTCAGACGTCTGGTTCCTGTCACTATCACTGTGAACAATTCTCGGTAAGCTTCTCTAGAACAGCTCATTTCACAGAACACCATTCTGAATCTTCACCATTTATTAATATGCAAAATCTGAAAAAAAAAAAAGAAAATGGAATTCTCCATCAATACTTTGTTCGACTTTTGCTTTGCTCATAAACTGCTGCATGCAGTGAGCCCGGGTTTCTCAGCTGTGTTCCTTTAGGTTTCAATATCTGCAGGTTTTCTTTTCAGCCTGGTACGGCCCCCCCGGATTTCACTAATTAGGCCCGTTTCTTCATTAAGGAGGTCATTAGAAGCTCATTAGCGGAAATCAGGTAGTCTTGTGCAAGCTTGGAATGAATAACTATAGACCACAGTTAGCGTCACAGTGCTAATCTAGCATAGCGGCTTCGGAATTCCTGAAGAGTGTGATTAGCTTGATCAGATGTGCTAGAATAGGGCTGCAGCTTATCTCTGCAGGCTTCACCGGAATCTGAGTTTGAGCTGATATCTGTGTTTGTATTGCGTATTCCTTTGATTTCATCTCTTATTGCAAGATTAACTTTTCATTTGCATGCATTATGTGGTGGATAAATGTGCAGGCTATTCTTTTTGGTCATTGCTATAGGTGGTTGCTAAGGTGCTCCTTGGCCGTTGCTATGGTATCTTTTGTGGCTGCTAAGGTGTTGCTAGGCCATTGCCATGGTATCCCAAGTGCTTGCTAAAGCGTGGCAAGGTCATTGTTGTGTTATCCCAGGTGGTTGCCAAGGTGTTGCTAGGTTGTTGCTATGGTATCCTAGGTGGTTGCTAATATATATGAAATCCCAAGTTGTTGCTTTTCTGCTCTTATGTTATCTGATGGTTATTAAGGGGTTGCCAAGGTGTTGCTATGGTATTCTAGATGTTTGCTAAGGCATTCCTAGGTCATTGATATAGTATCCTAATTGGTTGCCAAAGTGTTGATATGATATCCCAGGTGGTTGCTAATGTTTTGCTAGGTCATTGCTATGGAATCTTAGGTTGTTGCTATATTGCCCTCCGGCCATTGCTATGGTATCCCTTGTGGTTGCTAAGGTACTGCTTGGACGTTGCTATGGAATCCCAGGCAGTTGTTAATGTGTTGCTAGGTCTTTGCTATGGAATTGCAGGTGGTTGCTAAGGTGTTTTTAGGCTAAACAAAAACATGTCAGCTTGCATGTGTCCACAGGCAGTAAGTGACACATCACCATTGATGACATCACTCGTCATTTGCATGCACTGTCATTTGGATGCATTACATGGTGGATAAATCAGCAGGCTATTCTTTTTGACCACCTGCCCATCTAGCAGTGCCCATAGTGATTGTTTGATAACCTTCAGTCTATGGCCAGCGATGAACTTGAGCAAATGCAGTGGCCTTTCCACATTTCCCGCCCCTTTTAATGTTCATTTCCTTATTGAGCACATTAATAGTGTTGTCCCTAATGTGCACATACTCATTTTTTATTGCATATGGAATGCCGTATTAATTATACATTTATAGCGGGTGCAATGAGCACCGGCTGTAGCCCGAAGTGCGGAGTAATATTGAAATGTTAATGATGTAATTTGAGGGGTACTTGTAAAGCTAAGGGACTCTGAGGCGGCCCCACAATCCCAATGACTCTAATCAGTCCTGCGGCCACAGGATCTCTCCAACTCAACACATAAATAGCTGCGGTTTTACATGAAAAGCATAACATTTAATTTCTTTCGGAACAGAGGCCACGTATCTGCTTTGCGTATTCTCCACACCATTGCCACACCATTCCACCTCAGTTTGAACGCGAAGTTGAAGCTAAAATACTGGTTGTATCTTGTTAACCCTTAGAGTTTCATATTCATACAATCATAATGAGGTTTTTGCATACTGATGTACAGTGCTGTGCAATGCCCTTCATTTATTCTGATTCCACTCTCCACTAAGTTCATTTGTTTCTGAGCTTAGAGAAAAGAAGCAGAAACCGTATATATCTACCAGAAACCTCCACAACTAAATAAAACATCAAGGCTTACCGTGTGTCAGTATTTAGTGTGCCCACCCTCTGCTGCATTCTCCACTCATCCAGTCTGAGAGGTGGTCTCTGAAGTTTGTACAGTAACTTCTCTTCCTTGAACATCGTTTCTAGCTGTTTGTTTTGTTTTAAAAAAGATTAATACTGGATGAAACAAAGAATGTTGTTTTACAGAAAAACAACATTTGTTCTCTTAAACCACATGGTATCCCAAGTGGTTGCCAAGGTTTTTTATGCTGCCCCAGGGGGTTGCTAATGTGTTGCTAGGTGGTTGCTAAACTGCTATCTGGCCATTGCTATGATATCCTTTGTGGTTGCTAAGGTGCTGCTTGACCATTGCTATGAAATCCCAGGCAAGGTGTTGCTATGGTCCTGTTATGTTATCCCAGATGTTAAGGTGTTTGCTGGGTCTTTGCTGCGGTATTCCGTGTGGCTGCTTAGGTTTTGCTATCGCCGTTGCCGTGGCATCCCAAGTGGATGCTAAGGTGTTGTGAGGACATTGCTGTGTTGTCCTAGGTGGTTGCCAAGGTGTTACAGGGTTGTTGGTATGTTATCCCAGGTGGTTGCAAATATATATGAAATCCCAAGCTGTTGGTAAGGTGCTCTTATGTTATCCCAACTGGTTGTTAAGGTGTTGCTAGGCCATTGATATGGTATTTCAGGCGGTTGCCAAGGTGTTGCTATGGTATCCTAGGTGGTTTCTAAGGTGTTGCTAGGTCATTGATATAGTATCCCAAATGGTTGCCAAGGTGTTGCTATGATATCCCAGGTGGTTGCTAAGGTGTTGCTAGGTCATTGCCATGGTATCCCAAGTGGGTGCCAAGGTTTTGCTATGCTGTCCCAGGGGTTTGCTAAGGTGTTGCTATGTGGTTGTTAAACTGCTATCTGGCCATTGCTGTGGTATCCCTTGTGGTTAGTAAGGTGCTGCTTTGCTGGTACTGTAGAATCTCCAGTAGTTGTTAATATGTTGCTAAGTCATTGCTGTGGAATCGCAGGTCGTTGCTAAGGTGATGCACTCAGCTGCACAAATAAACTTTGTAATGTTGTGAAACAGACTTACATATTTTGTATGTTTTCAGGCTAAACAGATGCGTGTAGCCCCATACAGTGAGCGTTGCATCGCTATGTTATGCCTTTATTATTATCATCAGCAATAACTACAATGATATGAAAAGCTTCAAAACACTCAACTCTTCTCTGTACAGGATGTGTTCACTTTCAATTTAGAAAATCACCAGGATGTGTCATTTTACCAGGATTGCCCAAACTTTTGCATAAGACAGTGTGAGGATACATTTCATGAGTAAACTTGTCCTTTTCCTGCTATGAATAATTCAGCCGCACGTCCGTTTTGCCCGATTTTGAAGTCATTTGCTTGCTGTGTTTTTACCTTTCAGTCTTGGTCCCAATAAGACGCAAGTGTTTCCTCAAAGCTTTTAATATCAAGAGGTTCACTTAAATATGCAACAGTGTCCTCTTCAGATAAGAGGCTGGTCCTTGAGATAACGAGCGAGAATGCTGCGATGGCTCATGTCTAACAAGCCCATTGGAGTTGCTATCAGTTCATCATTATGATTGGCCGGAGCCGCGCCATCTTTAAAGGGAGCCACCGTGTTTAGCCTGAGATACGGACGGGCTGTTTTGATGTTGGAGTTGGGTATTCTCAGTGGGAGGGCTCCTTGTGAGAAACGGAAAGGTTGTTGCGGGCTTTTATCCGAGCCACGCAGTCACTCATTCGACCTTTTTTACTCAATGACTTGTCATTGAGAAAGGCCAAGGTAGGAAATTGCGATCTCACTTGGAGGTAGAGATACGCAGAACTTGGCAATGATACCGAGCGTTTTAGCCTTGGGTCTGAAGAAGAGAGCTTTTCCCTATGAAGCGCTCTCTTCTTTATACTTGTGGAACAATAGCTTTAAAAGTATCACGTAACTAATGCCGAGCAGTGAATAGCATGAGTGTACCTAACTGGTGAAATGAACCACCAGCAGTTACGATGTCAAACCATTACTGGACCAAAATATCTTGATATTTATCAGTCATAGAAGAAACCGGAGTACTTCTGTCAAAGGTGCAAAACCCTAAACCCTCAATTGATGCCACATTTGTATTCATAAAAGGGATATTTTATTACTGTTCTTTGTAATTTTTTTGTTTTGGTACTATGTTCATGTGCCATAGACACTGAATAAGAGCCAAAAGTCATAGGGCCTATACAGGACTATGAGGGTTTTGAGTCTGAATATGTGTTTCTATGCAGTGTCCATTCAGTATCTCATTTACGGGCACACCATATAGGTGCAATATTGTCCATTGGCTTCCCTGCATACTTTGTTAGTCCCCTTTCACCCTGTTCTTCAATGGCCAGAATCCCCATAGGATCACCACAGAGCAGGCATTATTTGGTGGTGGTGGTGTGTTGTGCTGGTGTGAGTGGATCAGACACAGCAGTACTGCTGGAGTGTTTAAACACTGTATCCACTCGCTGTCCACTCCTACCTGGCTGGTCCACCTTGTAGATGTACAGTCAGAGATGATAGCTCATCTGCTGTTGCACAGTTTGTGTTGCTCATCTTCTAGTCTTTCATCAGTGTTTCACAGGGCACTGCCCTCAGGACACTGCCCACGGGATGCTGCCCACAGGATGCTGCCCACAGGATGCTGCCAACAGCACGCTGTTGGCTGGATATGTTTGGCTGGAGGACTATTCTCAGTCCAGCAGTGACACTGAGGTGTTTAAACACTCCAGCAGCACTGCTGTGCCTGATCCACTGATACCAGCACATCAGTGTCACTGCAGTGCTCAGAATGATCCACCACTCAAATAATACCTGCTCTGCGGTATTCCTGACCACTGAAGAACAGAGTGTAAAAAGGGGGCTAACAAAGTAGGCAAAGAAACAGATGAACTACAGTCTGTAATAGTAAAAATGCAAAGAGCACCCATATAATAAAATGGACTACGAGTGCCGTAATAAGAGCTGTACTTAATGAAGTAGCCGGGCCATAGCAAAGGCCAGGAACATCACACCAGCTACCTGGAATACAATAGCAACACCTTAGTGATCTGGGATTTCCTAACTGTGGCTTTGTCAAGCAAGTTTAAAGTGAATTCACAAACCTTTTCCCATTCAGTTATGATCTGAATTTGAAAAATGTTATTCTCAAGTCTTGTTTTCCATCTTTTTACAGTGGTGCCTCGTGTGGGTAATTTCTTAACAGTGAAACAAACAGTGCAGACTTAAACCTGTTCTTTGCAGGGTATGAATCAAAGTACATACAATTAACTGTGTAATTATCATGTAATGTGTAGACCACATCAATGTTCAGACACTCTTGCATCAAAGAATTGTGCAGTTCAGCCAGATTTGGTGGATACCTTCCCTGGCACAATTCTGAGGAGAATTCCCTGTAGACTGGGATTTTAGCCACTGCTGGTAGACCCGTACGACCGTACGCCTCCATACACCTGCAGATTCAGCTACTTCCTTCACACTATGGTCTTTGGCACATCCAGATGCAGTCACTCCTTTTAGCCAATCATTAACATCTGCTTTGGAGCCATTTTCCACACATGGAACGAGATATTCGCTGCACTGTAGCACCTCTTCTTAATCGATGGATCCCGTCACTCACACCCGCAGGTATTTATAGCTCCATCATCCTTGTACAGTGCCTTCTCCAATAGTAACCTATTACTACCACCTTAAACATGCAAGCTGACTCATTTTTTGTCCGTATGTTTTGCAGTGAATGTAGGAAATTGTGGCGTTATTGTAATATAGGTTTTAAATGTAGTCAGAAATGACTTACTTACTTGACAAAGCCGTTCACAGAAAGAAACAGCATTCACCCCCATGCTTCAGTTTTTTACTTATGATGCCACCAAAAGCACTAAATGTTCCAAAGAGCCATTGTGTTAATATTATGTTCACTAAAACATGTCACATATTATGTGAGTACACCTCCAAACATATCTGTGCTGACAATTTCCCCCAAAAATGGAAAATGAAAATGTGAAGTGTTGTTTTCCTGGTGATAAATGGAGATAAATATAGTCTTGCAGTCTTAAGCTATGAGAACCCCTGATGTCAGTCAAACGTATAGCAAACTTTGAAGGGTTAACAGGCTGAGGTGCTGTTGTGGATGCTTCTGTTTAATAGTAAATGTATGTAGTTAATGAAAGAAGCCTCTCCAGAATCCAGTCAAGCTCTTTAAAGCCACAGCCCGGCCCGAGAGAAAGAAAAACACTAGGAAAGGAGGACAGACACGAGTGTAAATTTTCACCACTGCTTAATGGATGGGTTTGGGAGCGCCTGGTTCTTGCGTGTTTCTCTTTTTTTTTTTTTTTTCCTGCCACCGCTGTTAATGTTGCTTTCACTTCCCCCCTCGTCTCATCTCCTTCGTGTTCATTAGCCCTGCAGTGCATGCTGGTAGCATCAATCCTCCCCAGCAGAGAAAAACAACCCTGCGGCCATACCATTAACAGCAAGGCGCAAGTTCCGCTGCACCGAACCCCACGTCCTCAATCACCGCTTCTAGTGGTTACGGCATCCTAAAATGAAGTTTTTGGACTTGTTTCTTCGGCCTGGAATTTCTGCGCTGCAAGTTCAGATGAGTTGAGGGTACTACTCTTAGGGCTGAGGGATATGACTGCATAGTGTCATTATTGGATGTCAAGATTGATTACATCACGGTAAGCTCTTTAGGTCTATCATTGCTGTATGCTTGAAATTATTTCAACTTTATGCAGTAAGATGAAAACAAGATTTGGTGTAATTCTCTATAACCTTTATTTAACAGACAAAAGAACAAAGTTATGATCTTGATTGTATTGTATATACAGCTCTGGAAAAAATGTAAGCGGCCACCTCAAAATGATCAGTTTCTCTGGTTGTACAGTTTCTGGGTTTGTGTTTAACCAAAATGAGCAGTTCTGTTTTATTCTATACACTACTGGAAACATGTCTCCCAAATTCCAGATCAAATATTGCATTTTAGATCTGTTTATTTAGAAAATGACTAATGACGCCTCCAGAAGCCTGTTTTTTGAACCATGCTCGCTGTGCATTTCACCCCAGCTACCGCTCACCAGTCTTTCTGTAGGTCACTTGAGGTCATCTTATGGTGGTTAAGTGACATTGGAATGAGGTGGCCCTCATCACGGTCAGTAGAGAGTGGTTTTTGCACTCTGCCAGTCTGTAGCTGTGTTGTCCTGTGTGTTTGCTGCTTGACCTTGTTCTTATGAACCAGACGCTCACTGTATCTGCCAGTAAAGCTAGAACCCAACCTTCTGTTCCTCACTAAGAACCTGCTGTACATGTGGAGATGCTGATATAAGAAGAAACTGGAGTGGTCTCATTTATTTCCAGAACTGTATATATGTTTGAAGGTTGCAAAGAATGTAGGTCTTTGTAAAAAAAAAAAATCAGGGAATCGAGAGAAATCTTAATGTAGGGTGGTAAGGCTGGAAACCCCAGCCAGTTAAGCCTTTACTTTTTTACCCATAATAGCAATATAATCAGCATTTATTGTGTCAACTCTTTGCTTTTGTTCCAGCTTCTTTTCTTTTCAGAAGCCTTGCTTTCAGTGTTCCAAAGTTCGGTCTTAGAAGTTGGTTGCATTTGCTGCTTCTCCAAGTAATCCTAAACAACTACACATCCTATCAGACCTATATCATTGACAGGAAGGGTGGATAAAAATACATGTGGGTTTAATCAGATCTGAAGCAAGAGTGGGGCTTAATTTTCTCTCACAAAACATCCAAACTTGAAGTGCCGTTTATCTGATTGTCAAGTCAAATCAAGTTAAATTTGTTTATATAGCTCTTTTTATAACAGACACAGCCACAAAGCAGCTTTACAGAAAATCCAGCCCCCAGTGAGCAAGCCAAAGGCGACAGTGGCAAGGAAAAACTCCCTCAGAGCAAGAGGAAGAACCCTCGAGAGCAACTAAGACTCGAAAGGGGAACCCATCCTCCTCAGGTTGACCCCAGATAGCTACAAACAAAGTTTACAATTATGATTGTAAATGTAAATGTAAATGTGATGTGATGGTCTACCAGGTCTTGCTCTGTTGTTAGAAGCCCCATTGTTCACGCTTGAAAATTAAGAACAATTTTTCTTAAATAGATGTGTGTATATGAAGAACTTTTTTTTAAATTAAAAGAATACAAAAAATAATATTACATATAATATAAAAGCTTAATACCAATGAAAAGTTCTCTATCTTTTACAGTTTTGCCTCATGTTGGCCATTTCTTAGCACAGAAACAAACAGAAACTGACTTAAACCTGTGGTTTGCAGGGTTTAAATAAATGCAGATGTAATTCATATGTTATAACTATGTCATTATTATGTAATTACATGTAAATAAGAATTTCCTTTAATCTTTAAATACTGGTTTGAGACTATCAAATTAGTTTTGAACCAGAGTTTTCAATCCAATACTTTTTTCATTCCAAGTCAAACAGGAACCTTTATTTTTAAGGGTGATGATTGCCTGTCTTTGTTTGCTCTGTGGGCTGGTAGTGTTATGGATGGCAAAGAGTTAAGCATTTTTCACTGCCTTGTCCACAGTCTGCGAGCCAACTCCAGGGCCAGCTGCCACCTTCCAACCCAGTTCTTGAATCATGTTTAAAAATAAGCAGCATGAATTATTAAAGGATGCAGATAGGGTGTTTTTAGAAACGTGCTAATCTGTGGACCCGTGGCCGTTCCCCAACCAGAAATGGGGTAGGGTAGAAAATATGTGTTGTCGCGCACATATTCTTTATTTTGTATTGCCAACTTAATGATGGACATTTTTTCAGCCGTTTTGAGTCTGAGATGAGATGATATGGATTGTCAATACAAACAAGGTCAAATTGAAATAGATTTCAGATGAGATTTTACACTCGAGTGAGTGAACTGTGGACTGGCCAAGAACACTCACGGCACGGCCCGGTGAAGGCCTGATGTGATTTCTTATGATTTAGTTCGATCGTCGCGCCTTAATAGGCCTGTAACACATAGATAGGTGGAGGCGGACTTCGCCAAGGTGCGCTGAAAGCTTTAATGGAGAGGACTTGTTCTCCGTGCTCCTTAACCAAGTGGAGTAATCTCCATATTTTATAAACTCATTTTCAACATGGAGTTACTCTAAATTAGAATCCTGCCTGGTCCTTTTATGAAAACAGATTATCTTGTGCATGTTGCACACCTGCTATGTTAGAGCGCTGGCCCCATTTGTCACCAGCTTTATTGCAATCAGGTGCTCAGTGTTAAAGGAAAAAAAGACGCCCTATGATTGAATAAAAGGGGCGCAGTCTATGGAAGCGAATGCGCTGCTTTTGCTAACACCCCCCACTCCCCCACCCCCCAGCCTGGAGCTACGTGAGGACGGAAGAGTGATCGTAAGTATCCGTATGGTGAAATTGCGTTTCTGGTAGGGGGTGGGGTTGAAGGGGGAGGGACCCCAGAATTCCGCCATTTGTCTTCCTTATGAGGGTCATTTATCTTGCTTCTAGAGCATGATGGTCTGGAGTACATTAAAAAACTCCTGAATATATACATCATTGCCAGCGTAACCCAGTTGTGCGTATATAGAGTAGTCAGATCAATGGCTCTTTTTTCATAATGGATCCATAACCGGTTTATTTTTATGTGTGGGAAAAGTCATTGATGTGCATGTGGGCCCTGGATATGCCCCCTCCCTCCTCTCCATGTGAGGCATTATACTCCGTGACGTGTAGATTGCCCAGAGATTTTGATTGTCTTAGGAGCGCTACTTGTCACGCGCCGGGCGTCTATTGAACCACCTAGCGTACTTCACTCGAGCGCAGTCCAATTAACATTATTAACTCCCCCAATCATGTTTGTTTATAGTCTAGGAAGAATAAATTGTTTCCTGATGCTCCTTTAGCTAAACCCCCTCTGAGACAAAGGATTGCAGTTTGCAAAAGGCTTAATGTCTGAGCTTCAACACAAATTGATATCTACAGTGCTGTCCTTATAGTGTTGGGTTCAGCTTGGGGACATCTCGCGCACCACCTTATCCACTTTAGATTTAATCTCCTGGCTTGGAACTGTATAGAAATTCATATGTTGCGTTTAGATTAAGAAGGTACATGGACATAATGACCAGTTTAAGGGAAGCCTGGCCAAATCCTTATTATTTCCATTCTATTTAAACCATGATGGGAAAATGCTAGAGGTCGTGATTGAATGGAGGTAAATCAGAATCAGAATCAGAATCTCTTTATTTCACCAAGTATGTTACACATACAAGGAATTTGTCTTGGTGAGAGCAACACGTATGACAAGTAACAAAAACAAGTAACAAAAACACAGAACACAGATTATTTACAGTATTAAACTAAAGGAAAATTACACTAAACAATAAATAGCGTAGAGGATAAATTAAAAAGTAAAAAGTAATAAAAGTAATAAAAAGCTGAAGAAGCTGAGACATGTGAAACAGATTTAGTTGAAAAATATTATATATAGAAAGTTACAGATGACCTGAATATCTACAGAAAGAGAACATCTGTACAGGTGTGCAAATAGTCATAGTGCACAGTGCATAAATGGAGCCAAGTGGCTGAAAGAGAAAAAAAATCATGTTTCTATTTATTTATGCTGGAATTTCCCTTAGTCCTGGAAGAAGAAGAGCGTATTCCATTACAAAATAGTGAAGGCCAGCTTATCTGCACCTTTCTACAGCATGGAAAATGGTTTTGTGACGTTCCTGGTTTTTCACTGGGATATACTTCTGACTGTGATCGACTGGCTTTCACTGTTAATACCGACTAATATTCATAGGTCTATTTCTTGATGCTACTGTAACAGCAGTCATTGGCTATAATTGGTCAAATCAAAATGCATCTGTCCAATAACAGACTGCTTTATTTCTCTTCTATATTTAATATTGTTTATTAATTATAAAGTCTTAACCTATTGCTGCTGCTGTGCCTTGCTATCCTTTGTAGACCAGAGAAGGATGGGTTCCCCTTTTGAGTCTTGGTTGCTCTCATGGTTCTCTTTCTCTTGCCCCTAGGGAGGTTATTCCTTTCCACGATTGCCCTTGGTTTGTTTATTGGGGGCTTGAGCCCAGAATAAAGCTTTGGCTTGAAAAACAGTAATACGCTAGCAATACTGCTGCTAAGTGCTGATTGGTTGGTGAGCGGATCAGTTGATTGCCTGGGTTTATACCCACTGGTGTCATGAATGGTTCAAAAGTGCTATAAAAATGGATGGAATGTTGATAGATTTCATGCTGTTATATGTTTTGTTGTACATACAGTATATGCACATAACATGATTAAACGTTTAATAGTAATAATCAGGTTCTACTCTCGCTTTGGATCTGGAAGTAAACTCCCTGGACAAAAATAATTTAGCATGGACTGGACAAGTTTCTGAAAAGAATTGTGCAGTTGGCCCAAGTTTGGTGGATGCCTTCCCTGGCACAATTCTGAGTAGAATTTCCTGTAGATTGGGATTTGTGCCATGGCTGGTAGACCCATATGACAGTACACTTCCATACACCTGCAAACTCAGCTACTTCCATCACACCATGGTCTTTGACACACCCAAATGCAGTCACTCCGTTTAGCCAAACATTAACATCTGCTTTGGACCCATTTACCACACATGGAACGAGACATTCCCTGCACTGTACCACCTCTTCCCAATCTATGAATCCCATCACTCACACCCCGCAGTACAGCTCCATCTGCAGGAGCCTGAAGTTACTACCACCTTAAACACGCAAGGTGACTCATTTACATGTGTTTCTATCCATATTATCGAAGCTATGAGCCTGAAAGGATGTGTAACTGTGACTGAGGAAAGAAGTCCAGAGTCCAGACCCAGCTTCTGGTATCATCCTGCTTAGTATACCGTGCTATGTGCCGTTACCACTGTAAATTGAGCATAAAGATTTAAGCTAATTAGCCTGTGATTAGCGTGCTTGATTGAAGCTATGTGTGACTGGCAGATCTCACCAGAGGCAATGTAAATATTAGCTGTGCCGTGATCAAGTAGGTTCTTTTACCTCTCGCACTCTTTCCTGTATGCGTGTGCAAGGAGCAATCCGGAGCATATGCTAACCAGCACGAAGTAAAATGCTCCTATCAAACCATAAAGCAAGATGAATCTCTTAGTAAACGAGCTGCTTTTCGGAGCTGCGTTGTGCCACATTAGCAGAAGACTCTGGGAAAGATCCCTCTTCCTCTAATTAGTAGTTCCGGCTGCAAGCCTGTGTTGCTTTTACCCCCTGTTTTAATGGGAGCACAGCTGTTGGTGACAAAATGCATTTGTCTGCCTGTCTGACTGGATTTAACCTAAACAATATAAATAGGAGAGTGGGCATTTTGCTCATTTGTCCCGAGTCAAAACCTAATTAATAGCATCTGTTTTAATTATGAACTCCTGCAAACCTCTTATTTTCAAGACGACTGGTTTCACGCCGCAGGATTTTCATCAGGCCTGATGGGCTTTATTCAGAGTTTATTGCTTTTTCTATTTTTTATAAGGACAGCTCTCGGAAAGCGGTGAGAATAACACACACTGTCAAAGAGTGACATTGAAGTGCGTCTTCAGACGTGCAGGAAAATGTTCAACTCTTAAAAAGGTATGTAAATTGGACTGCAGCAGATGTAAGACGCTTGACCTTTCAGCGTCTCGGATTTTAGAAATAGGATATCACGAGGAAATCTGCAAACGTTTAATGTTGGGTTGCGTTCTTTCAGCAAGCATCCAGGTAAGATGGCATACAGCTGATAGACAGTGCTTATTGTGCCTCAAACGATGCTGACGCACAATGGGAACTCGTCGCGATAACATACAGATTATATCAATGGACCTTGGAACACTGGAAGAAGGTCGACTGGATCCTGTTTTTTTGCATCACCTGTTTGGTTGGGAACGCGTGCAACATTTTCCTGGAGAAGGGAACAAGCCGGAAGCTCCGGACGATCATGTGGACGTCAGTTTGACATGTGCCACCTACTTAAATATTGTCACAGACCAGATTCACCCCTTCATGGCAGTAGTCTTCCCCGATGGCAGCGGCTTCTTTCATCAGGATAATGCGTCCTCCCATGTTGCCCACAAGAAACATGATGAACAGTTCAGGGTGATTCTCAGGCCTGTGGTGGCTCCATGGCGCAATGTACACAACCCATAGTGGACTGTCCACTTTGCCATTAGTGGGCCAACAGTGGTCTGCTGTCTGCTTGTTATGAGGGTAGCTAGCTAGTTTTGAGTGTTGTTGCATATTACTGTTAGGCATGTTATTGAGAAACTAGCTAGCAGACTAATGGAGCTAATACTCAGCTAGTTTACTGCATCACTGTTATTTCGAATGTAATATTAAGGTATTAAAGTAAAAAAAAAAAAAAAAAAAAAAAATATATATATATATATATATATATATATATATATATATTCAAAGTATTCCAATTCAAATTGGGACATGTTAAATTGGGTCAGGTTAACGTGTTTGAAACATTGGCATATCGCTTGTAAATTATGTCAGTAGGCTGAAGGTAAACCAGGATTAAACCAATTTATGCCAGTACGGGTCATTTTGACCCTGTTGTTGTATTTATGAAGGGTTTTGGGGTCATTTTAAGTATTCATTGTTTAATGTTTTACTTTAGAATAAAACAATAAGACATTAAACTATAAAATGGCACTCATTGAATTATTCCTACCACCTTAAAAACCTCCAAAATGAAATTTTACAGGAGTATGGAACAGCTTTCTTAATTTGCATTGGAGGTTGATATAACAATATTTTTGGACCTGTCTATTGGACCTGAATTCTATTGACCTGTCCATCATGAATACTCACTAAATTGAATGAGGAACTAGAGCTTTTCACCTGTGCATAAAAGTTTGTTGTACCACAGAATATATATTAGAGGTGGAGAAATATTGAAATAGTGTTATATCAAAAGTATATGTGGTATATCAGGATATGTATTGTTTCAGACATCTCATCAGTTGGAACTGTTAAGTGTAAGCCAGAAACATTCATTTAGCTGGTTGTGTCTAAACTGGTGCTGTATTTCATCACACTAATGAAACATCAACACTTTTCATAACTTTCTTTTCGCTTAAAATTAGCCAGCTCAATACCATACCATTGTTTTTCTCCCTGCTTAGTCCGATGCTCTCGAGCGTTTAATAAGTACCTTCTAATATGTCTCCCTGATAAAAAGATGCTCTGGAATTTTTCCTCAAAGTTTCCTCAAGGTAGGCAAATTTAATAATGCAGCCATTATGCAAATGCTCTCATTAAATAGAAAACGCATGGCAACAAAGCAGATGCCTCCAAACATGTTATGTTGTTTGTAACGTTTATAAACACTTATTCGCGGAGCCTGCGCTGTTTATCATAACCAGTCTAATGAAAAATGAATAAAAAAAAGCCATGCAATTAGATTATTATGCCCTGGATGGGTGCAGCATAGCGTGAAGTCTGGCTGTTGAGGAGCTTTGATGATGCTTTGTGATATTATTTGTGCATTTTCTTGTTTTGATTTATGCTGAGCTGACGACCTGCCCCCTGATGGTAATTAAAACAAAGCAGTCGGGCTAGGCTGTCTCCGAAAGCACCATTTGTTCAAACCGTACCTGTCTTGTTCAGCGACAACACTATGCCATGTCTCTACTTCCACCGTGTTTTGACTGTGGAGTCAGTTATAGTTTGCAGCACTGCAGGATTAGTCACCAGGTTTAATTCTGCCTTGCCGAGAGATCCCTTGGATTTTTCTCATATCCGTAGATTGTTTGCAATGTTGCAGCGCACACTTCATAACCACTGCTCTCTTTTTAACTTCTATTCTCATGCTCTCTGCACAACACTGCACTCGTAATTAGAAATAGTTTCTAATTACTAAGTTTACTTATTTATAGTCTACCTCATCAGTTATGGCTATTTATGTCTTTTTGTGTCAGCAGATGATTAGCAAACCAGCTTTTACCAGCTGTGCATATGACAGTAAAAACAGGTGAATCGTGAATTATTACATGGCAAAGGTGGGTAGAGTTGTCTAAACCTATAGTACTAAAGGTTCAACATGGCTACTCGTAGAAGACTTATTTTTAGCTTAATGCTTGTCTACTTGACATCAAATTATAAAATAGCACTCACGGAATTATGCAGTCCTCCTTAAACACCTCCAGAATATTACTTTACAGGAGGATAAAACAGCTACCTTAACCAGGAGTACAGGTTGATATAGGAAGACTATTTTCTATGCAGTTTTGAGCCAATTCTATTCGTCTGTCCATCATGAATATTCACTAAACTGCAAGAACTAGAACTTTTAAACTGGGCAAAACAATCTGATAATTTTTTTATCATTTTCTTTTTTTTTTTTGCATTTTTTTCCCCTAATTACTAACTTTAGTTATTTACAGTGTACCTCATTGTTATATGTCTATTTATGTCTTTTTGTGTCAACTGAGGATTAGCAAACCACCTGTTTTACTATGTATATGACACTAAAACACTTGAATATTTCACCATCAATTGGTGTCTAGAGTCGTCTAAACCTACGGTATCAGTCAAACGTTTAGACGGCTACTCATAGAAGGCTTATTTTTATCTTAATACTTTAGTGTAACAGTGAAGACAGCAAACTATAAAAGCACTCATGGAATTATGCAGTCCACCTTAAACACCTCCAAAATGGAACTTTACAGGAGGACAAAAAAGCTTTTTTAACCTGCAGTGGAGGCTGACAGAACAAGACTTTTTCTAAGCAGTTCGTGTCCATCATGAATATTCACTAAACTGAAAGGAGAACTAGAGCTTTTAAACTGTGCTTAAAAGAGTTTTTGCGCAATATATATATATATATATATATATATATATATATATTAGAGGTGGAGATATGGAGAAATATAATACTGTGATACATCAACAGTATATGTGGTATGTCAGGATGTTGATTGTTTCAGACATCTCATCACTTGGAACTGTTAAGTGTAAGCCTATAGAGCCTTTAAAGTAACCAACAACAACCACGGTTTATATTAAGTAGCTGCTGTATGACCTAAAGTCGTGTGTGTGTGTGTGTGTGTGTGTGTGTGTATATATCTCTCAGAAGAATCATTTAAGATCAAGAGTCCTTCATCTGAGCTTATTACTTATATATGGTGTTCCTAATGAGTGCTGTGCCTAATACTGCCTTTATTTATAGAGCACTTTTCAAAGCGGTGGCAGCTCAAAGTGCTTTACAGACAGGCAATAAAGCTTAACAGTAATAGAAGAAACTATGTGTATTAATTTAGAGTCATATATATATGCCAAAAGAGATGCAGAGTTTAAATTTGTCACTTTAAAAGTCACGTTTTCAAGCGGTTCTTGAAAGTGTGCACTGAGCTTGACTGTCTAACAAAAGGTGGAATTGAGTTCCACAGTTTAGAAGCTTAATAACGGAAAGACTCTTCTCCACGTTTTCTGTATTTCACAGGAGTTATTTGCAGAAGGTCAGTATCTGAAGATCTAGGATTACATGCTGGAGCATATAAAAACATGTAAGACAGAAATTCTGCGATGTAAGCAGGTGCTAGGTCATATAACCCACTTTCCGCTACACAGCACCGGCTCAACTGCTCACCTTTATTTGGTTTTCCATTAGACAAACCTGGAAGCACCTAGTACTAAATTTGGTATCACCTTCATCGAACTTCCAAGAGGTCTGAGCCGATAACCAAAGATGAAGTAAATCGCTACTATGAGGGGGTGCTATCCCAGCTAGAAATGATTTCTTCTAAAAACGTTCTAGGAGTGTGCTATTCAGTGTTCCATTAATGTTTTCAGCAGGAAGTTTTCTTTTGGTTCCCAGAATGTTCTTCCTTAAGGTAGGAGAATGTTCTTTAACAACATTCTGTCATCTCAGGTCTCAGTAACATCCATAAAACATTTCCTGAATGTTGTGCTGAGAATGTTCTCCTTTTGTTACCATGTAACAGAATCTGTGGCCCTGACAACATCCTCCAAACACCCTCTGAACGTTGCAGTTAACACATTATGTCTTAGTTAACATTTAACCTTATTGGAACGTTCTATGAAATGATAAACATCTATAAAACGTTCTTTGAACATTAGATTAAACATTTGATTAGAATTTGTAGGTAACGTTAGTTAAGTTCTGGGAACGATCCCTGCTAACTGGGAAATCTGCAGTAGGAAGCGAAGTAGCTGGTACCAAAAGCAAGTAGAGTTGAGTTCAGCCATACCATGTGGTGGAAAAGCTACATTGGAGCCATAAGGGAGCAAGACTGAAAAATCTTTATCAGTTCAGCATCAAACTTCATCCCCTTGCTTGCCAGGAGCGTCTCCAGCCTTTTTTTCCTGCTATCTTTGTCATTGTTTTGTGGTTGTTTTCCAATCTGCTGTTTTGCTGAGAGTGTATATATTCTTCTTTTGTAATCTGATCATATGGGGACTGCAGGCAGACTCGATATTACAGTGACTCACTGTCACCTCTTCAGGTACAAAGTGGTATTACAGGACAGATGGGTTAACTGGTTAGCATGCTTACTGAATGATACACCATACATGCAATTCTTTGACTATCAAAATGATTATTTCTTCACAGTCTGTTAATAATTTTAGTTCATTTTATTTTTTATAATTTGTTACATGCAAATTAATTTGGTTTATTCAACCTAAACAAATAGGACTCTGAACCAAGGATTTGAGTAAAACTTATTCAATTGCTTGTGACAACATTTTTTTTAGATTACAGTGCAGGTAGTAAGTGCAGTATCTTTTAAGATACAGGGTAAAAAGTGTTTTGTTGGTCCAACTTAAAAAATGAACTAGGTTTACTCAACCTAAAAAAAATAAAGGATGGACGATTCTTTTTTGAGTTGAGTAAAACGTCAATTCAATGGCTCGTAACAACATGAAGTATTTTTTTTAGGTTGCACTTTTTACAAAGTAGCTTTGCTGCTAAAAATCTTGGTTCTTTTTTTCTGGACCTTGTAAGGACAACTGTAAATGGACAACTGGTTTGTGTCTTTGTTTGTATTTGCATGGTCGACATGCTCCGGCCTTGGCAGAACTGTGTAACAGCAGAGCTTCTTAGTATAGCCAGCTTCTATAACATCATAAATAAAGGTACCATAAATAAAGGTGAACCCCTTCTGGGTGCAACTATGTGTGCAACTATTCTTTTGATGATGAGTGTATTCCCATATAATCCAGCACCCCAGGTTCTGTGTAATTAAAAAAGGAGCCAGTTGTGCTGGGACTGGAGTGACTTTGCTAATGTGCACCCAAGGAGAGCAGAGTTTCTCAAATCTGACTGTACAGATGGTCGAGTTTGTGACAGCATATTGCAGCAGGGGGAACTGGGAAGGACGTCTGACAAAGTCAATTTAAGTTTTAAAAGAGTTAAAAAAAAAAAACAGAAAAAAGGAGAAAGCAGAAGTCTCTGAGGTTTACACATGTACGCTTGGTGGAATTTACTGTAGCCCTCCGGTGATTTGAGGGAAGAAATAAATAAATAAATAAAGAATATTTTGTGGTGGGAAACGGCGCAGGCTGCCGCCAGATTGTGAATTAATTAAGTACTGTATGTGTGCGGATAGTGTGTTTGGTAGAGCGTACCGGTGCGAACAGAATGCCCGGTTGACTGTCTCCTCGCTTCTGCTTCCCCGCATGGCCCACTAAACCGGTTTTGATTAAAGCTCTCCCTGTTTGTTTTCTCATGTTTTGCAGCACGTCCACGTCCACGTGCTGCCAAGGAGAGCCGGCGACTTTGAGAAGAACGACAGCATCTATGACGAGGTAACATCCTCATATAACGTCGGGAAGCTGTGGCAGGTTGCATGCACCGTTCACATCAGCAACCAGTAAATACACATGGGGGTCACTGCAGTGACGGCATGCTCGTAAACACCGCTGCACGCCAGATTGTGCATCCTCGGGCAAACTGTAAATACAGTAGGATAACAAGGCCCGGCGCTGCTGTTGCCTTTTTTTATTGCGTCAGGAGGCAACAAGGTTTTCCTGATCCTTAGAAACAGATCTCAGGATTCAAATGTGTACATATGACTACATTAGTCTAACTTCGCCTTTTATGGTACATACTATTAGCAATAATTAAAGAATAAACAAAGCCATTCAGGGAGGTTGGATGTGAAATGTCCAATTGGAAATGTTCACAGTGGTGGTAATAGGAACCAGACATCTGAAGAGTTTAATGCCTCTAAAAGCTCCTTTACATGAAAAATTTACATGTACTTAATAATCTGATCATAATCATATTTCTGTGTCCTCCAGTGGTCACATAAACAGCACACTAGATCTGATTAAGGCGGATCTAAGGCAAAACTCCAATTAAGAAAATGAAAAAAAAAGAGAGCTGGATTGTAGCTCTGTGATCAGATTTGTCAGTGCATGTATACCCTTACTCTGATTTCTTAGATCTGATTAAAGCCCAAAATTCTAACTAAGAAATCTGACGAAGAGAGCATGTATACCCTTACTCTGATTTCTTTTGGATTTCTCAGTGTGCACATGTGTGAACACAGAACGAGCTACTGTGAATAAGCAACCAGTGCAGCAACACTGAACCGACTGCATGCTTGATGAAACACAGGATTTTTTTTTTTCTAGATGATGTACAGTATATGCATATTTACAGGTAAAATAAGATTGAAACAAAAAAAGCTTGTGGCATGAGGTTTGGATATGATTTATAGGTCAAAGTTGTCAACTAGGAGTTTATTGGTTGGTTGCAAAGCAAAAAAATCAGATTACTGCCAGACCTGGAGTTTCCCATTATCTGATTATTTAAGTGCTTGTCAACGTAGTGAATGCATACAGACAAAATCAGATTTTCTGCAGTTATTAAATGAATGTAAATGGGTTCATTGTTTTATGGTAGTTTCACACTAGCTTTTAACCTAGAATGTATTTGTTTGTTAAGTTCACTTCATGATGGGCAGATAGTTGCAGGATGTTGTACGTACAGGCAAAACAGTCTCTAAAGAATCTTTATTTTAGTTTTAGTTTGTTTGTTTCCAGATATATTTCTTTACTCTCAAGTATCTCCAAAATGGCAACTTGACAGGAGAGACTAAAAACGTAATTTAACTTTAATGTAAGTCAATGGGACCAGACTTTTTTTCCCAAGCCATTTCTGTTGGTCCATTTGTCATGAAAGTTTCACCCAGCGTAAAAATCAACAAAAATAGAGATACATGTTACAATACGCAGAAGTTTGAATGTTGATATTGAAAAGTGAAGAAAAGTTAAACATATTGGAGAAGGAGAGAACCTTACAGCGCTGTTTCTTTCAGTGTGCCACAGGCCGCAGCTTTGTTGGTTAAAAAAAACAGAAGGCGACTGCACTACAATGACAAAATACTTCAAGGATGTAGAAATACCTGCAAGGCCTTTCGGTCCCTCCAGATATTATTAGCTGCTGAACCACAGTATTCTGACACCAAATAATTCATCTTGCTATTTCCATATGTATTACTGTGACATTTTAAATGTGTAATCAGCGATGCCATACCGAATGAATACCAACCACTACGGTCTATTCTAATAACCACTTCTAATAAAATCAGCCTTGGTTTATTAATACCCCGGAGTGCTTCAGGGAGAAATGGAGCGCGCCTCGGCATCACTAGCCTTACCGCTGTAATACAAATATGCTTGTTTTTAATTTGCATGTGATCAAAAGAGCCATTGTGAGAGCAGTTCTGTCATAAACACACACACACACACATATACACACACATATGTAGATAGATAGATAAATAGACAGATAGATAGGTATTCATAAGTGTGCTGTTCATATGTGTGCTGGTTAGAAAATGAGCCGCATTCTTCTCAGAAATGGTCGCACGCTTGGCTATAAATAATCACTGAAGGCTTTTCTCCCTTACCGCTAAACGCCAAAGCACTAAACGTTTTATAACCTGAGCAAAGGACATTTACTCCCTCATAAAGACTATTTAAGAAACAATGGATGAGTTCAGCTTCCCTGTGCCTCTGAGGATTACTTCGGGATGTGCTGAATGCCTGCCATGCTGCAATTTGTTTCTCCTTTTCTCCATATATTGTAAGTGACATGCGTAGGTGTTCTGCATGTTTCATTTCAAGGCCTGGAGAGTTATGCAGTGAGTGGTTCGTGAGTGTAGAGAGTCATTCGGTATCATTTAAGTCTGTGTTAGTCTCTATGACGAGCCAAAGCAATTGTTGAGCTAAAAAATCACTAATCTTTTCTCTCTCTCTTTCTCGCTCTCTCTCTCTCTCTCTCTCTCTCTCTCTCTCTACTTTAATTGTAATAAGTAAGTCAATGGAGCCAGACTTTTTTCCCCCAAGTGATCTGGGCCATTGCTGTCGGTCTATTCGTCATGAAATTTTCACACAATGTAAAGAGCAGCTGCTGTGTTCAAATGATACAAAAAAGTTAAAATTGATAAAAATGGAGATACATTGACACTATGCATTTGAGAGAGGTCCAAGCAAACGTGGGAGGAGACACCGAGCAATTACTTATGCCATTTGGTGTACTGAAGTTTGAGGTGCTGGCATCGGATGGTCATGTGCATCCTTTTCGTCATCATAGATAGATAGATACTTTATTGATCCCGAAGGAAATTTAGCAATAAGGATCCGTATAAGGAACGCTTGGTCTAAGCCGTTATCCTTTATGGAAAAAAATGAATGAATGGAAAAACTGCCGCTATCACGCCCTTTAAATGCCAGTGTGCTTTGTCCTACATACAGTTTGGATCACTGGATCTTCTGACTAATATGGTTCTTAGTAGTGGAAATATTGCTACCTTAATCCAGTGATATTTAGGGGGGAAAAAGATGCACACAAGACAAAACATATCAGGTTTGGATCATTTTTTGTTTAGCTCAGGGTGCAATAGAAGCACTGCTAATTTTTCCTCATATAGAGAAAAACAGCTTATACCATATTTGTTCCTAGTAGTGCCTGCAGTTCCCTCAGAGCTTTCTTATTAAGCGGGGGAACATGTGTAGGTCAATTAGTATGCACAGCTTGCAGGATGAGCCATAGCCTTAAGTCAGTGGAATTTTAACTTCATACTAGAAGCAACATTATGTGCGATTACTTAGTTAAAATTGAAAGAAGTAGGATTACTGAGTCAGGAGAAACAGCACACTAAAATATGGTCACTGTGTGCTGCTGCGAGTCAACTCGTAAAGCCTGACATGGTCATTTTAAGGTCAGTCAGATGTCTAGCCAAACTTCACGTTGGGTTTCCCGGGCCCAAGCATATGATATGTATTTACATATGAACATCCCACAAACAAGCTGAAAAAGAAGATTCGGGGCAATGTTTAAATCTCTGTCCTATACAAAATCAGTGTTACAGTAATAAAGGTATGATGATGGAAGCAGATAGCTCACTCACATCCCATCCTCAGAAAAGATGTTCTTCAGCAAGTTTCTATTGTTTGGATGCTTATTCAACCTGCTTGTGGGGATCTGAAGCACATCCCGTGCTACGGTGTTCTTTTGCATGTTGGTTGCTTGCAATTACATATTTCCACCAGAGGGGTCTCCAAATCCCCAAAACTTACATAGTGCAGCTTTAAGACAATAGCTGTAGATATGTACATAAGTTTTTTGAAAAACAGAGGTCTCTTAAAAAATGAGAATGTTCTTAATTGTTTCTTAAGTTGATGTCAGCCTCAATCTTTACGTATGAACGTCACACAAACAAACTAAAAAAGAAGATTTAGGGGAATGATATGATAATGGAAGCAAATAATGCCCTCACATCCTCTGAAAACATGTTCTTCACCAAGTTTCCACTTTTTGGATGCTTGTTCAACCTGCTTGTGGGGATCCGGAGCACATTTCATGCTACAGTGTTCTTTTGTTTCTTTTGGTTGCTTGTAATTGCACATTTCCACTATACAAAATCAGTGTTACACTAATAAAGGTATGATGATGGAAGCACTTAATTCACTTGCATCCTCGGAAGACATGTTCTTCACCAAGTTTCGACTGTTTGGATGCTTATTCGACCTGTTTGTGTGGATCTGAAGCACATCCCCATGCTACAGTGTTCTTTTGCATGTTGGTTGTTTGCAGTTGCTCATTTCCACCAGAGGGGTCTCCAAATCCCCAAACCTTACTTACATAGTGCAGCTTTAAGAAAACATTTTTAATGTATTTTTTTTTTAGGTTTTTTGAAGAATAGAGGTCTCTTAAAACAGTGAGAATATTTTCTTAAGCTGATGTCAGGCCCAAAATAATAAAATAATATTAGTATTATTAAAATGGGCATAGCAGAATTCTTCTATTGGCTAGGTCCTTTTAATTCTTCTCAAATGCTTTGGTTTAAACATTTAAGAACTTTTTATTTTCTAGAATTCCAATTCCAAGAGCATTCTCATGAGTGCTTAATCAGCCTGGTTTCCTGGACAAGGATTAAGCCTAATCATATATATATATGTATATATATATATATATATATATATATATATACACATATATATG
>CM067494.1:24224637-24281957 GCA_034552555.1 Semaprochilodus insignis
TATATATATATATATATATATATATATATATATATATATATATATCCCTTTTAGTGGAAAATTTTGGTGTTCATCTTAAAATCCCTCTTTTAGATTTCCTTTTCTTAGGAAGGCCTTTGTGAATCTGGCCCCTGGCCCTCTTTTTGCGTGTTGCGTTCATCTATCTGTATCTCTCTTTCTTTCCTCTCACTCCACTGGCTACTGTCTCTTGCTCTTTTACCGCATTTGGCTGACGTTCTTAACCAGAGCGACTGTGTTAATCATATTACAGATGGGCCAATGTAGTGTTAGGAGTCTTGCCCAAGGACTCTTATTGGTGTAGCACGGCATAGGCTCCCAAACCCCAGTCTCCCACATTGGGTGGTAGCTCCCCGGCAGGTGGTGATGTTATCTGTTGCACCATGCCAACCACTTGCTCTTGCTTCCTGTCTCCCCTTCTGGTCCTTCTCTTTCTCCGGATCCAAAGGCCTTGTCTCCGCTGAAGCCGATCCCGTCAGCGCGAGTGTGTTTATCCTGAAAGCGCTAGGCATGGGTCTCGCGGGTGCGATTTTATATGTCACTTTATTCCGACGATGTGACAATCGGCGGCAGACTCACGCAGTGTGGTCATAAAGTGCCTGACAGCGTCTCTCTGAAAGATCTCCTGCGTGGCGTTCCCACATTCCCTCCCGCTCTGATGTAGTAGATGGCATTTCCAATTTTCTTTGCAGTGTCACCTTGCTAGAAGACAAAATCACAACTATCGTTGTGCTTGTTTTGTGCCGTTACGTTCTTTTGTCTCGCTCTTTGAGCTCTCCAACTTGTCAGGAGATATAATGGAAGAGGAGAGAGCACAGTATTTGTCTTCCAAGTGCATCCAGTTAATAATCCAGGAAAAAAGGCTTCATCAAAGGATGCCAGAAAAAGTGTGGAACTGGACCTACAGACAATGACAGCAATTAATGCTTTGTATTGACCTCCTGTTACTTCTGTCTCGCTGGAGTTCCTCCTCCCTAATGCATTAACTGGCTATTAGCCAGGATGGGCACTCAGGTGTTTAAAAGAACGCTTGCTTTGTGAAAGAATGGTGATATCCAAGGGGGAAAAAAAAGACCCTGTCATTGAGGTGCATTGTCTGCTTCGGTCCTGCTAGGAGCCTTCTTAAGGACCTCTCATTACCGCCACAGAGGTCAGTGGATAAAACACAGTCAGCTTCACATAACACCTCTTTATTGGCTGTAAACGTAGAGAAATGAGAAGCGTAGCGCTCAGAAGTGCGCCGACTAACAGGGCCTTTTCATGTCGGCAGCACCAGAACAAGACGTTAACCGCTAAACAGTCTACTACAGAATAAGCCCTGCTGTAATAGGCTTACTAGAGGGGGTAATCAATTTTGATTCCCTGTAACTAATGAGCTAACCGACATGTTCAATAATCTCTCATGGCTGAAAAAAAGATAAATGTTATCAATGGACGTCTGCAGAAGCAATTGGCAGTCACCTTATTGTGATAGGTGAGAGAAAATCCACGCACGATGCTAACAACAACGTCCAAGGCCTAGTTCAAAACACAAGCCAAGTTTCCTGAAAAAGCAAAAGGCTTCTGCATTCAGTGTTCAGTGCTTTTGCACTATGTACTGTTCCAACTATGTACCTGGCATAAGTTTAGTTGTGCACTCAGGGCTGGACTGGTAATCTGGCATACTTGGCAATTTCAATCAATCAATCAATCAATAAACCTTTAACTGATACACTCAGACATTGAGTGTGACCCTCGTCTACTAAAAAGAAGGGTTTGAAAACAGTAAATATATATTTTATTATTAGAAGTATGGAGTGTGTTTTGTGAGTTAAAGTATGAGCACAAACTTAATTCTGAAGTGTTACAAAAAAATAAAAACTAGGAAACGTAAAAGATGAATCAGGGCTACCAAAATAAAACCATTATAATGATAAAATTAATAATAATTACCAATAAAAGTAAAGGAGTAAAATAATCAAACAGATTAATACAGATAAGGAATACAGAAAAACAATGATCATGAAAAATGCCAACCAAAAAATACCAGCAAATAAATAATAAAGTAATAAAGAGTAAATGATATAATAATAATAATAATAATAATAATAATAATAATAAATTAGGTTGATCAACAGATTGGGCTGATATCATTTAATTTATATTGTTTAATTTGAGAAAAAAATGGTTCTTTTATAGTTGGGACAATTAAAAAAGTCCTATCTTTATTTTCAGCTGGCGTGGTTGTCCACTTGCAGTGGTACACTTGTCCATGTCACACTCTACTCAGGTTTAATAGTTTCCCATGACTGAATTCCCCCAGTCCCAGCAACCCATCTCCCTCCTATTCCTTTAGTCCTATGTCGGTTCTACTGATGTCCAAAAATAGGCATTGGCCTTCTAGCTCCAAGCAGAAGCAGCCCAGAATTTCAGCCCAAGTTCTCAGAGTTCCATGAATTAATCTCCCCTCATTCTCTTCCCATATGATGAGATATGAGTTGCTGTATCGTTGTTCTCAGAAGAAAAACGGGTATCTCCAAAATGGCACCTTTACAGAAGAGGCCAAAATCCTAATTTAATTCTCATGTAAGTCAAAGGAACCAGACTTCTTTCCAAGCAATTTTGGGCCATTTCTGTTGGTCCATTCATCATGAAACTTTCACCCAGTGTAAACAGCAGCTGCTGTGTTCTAATGATGCATAAAAGTAAAAATATGATTAAAATGGAGATACGTGTTTTTCCCTTGGGCAGTGACGATAAGTTGGAATTCCAGTGTCCTCGAGTTAGCTTAGAAAAGCTGTGATGTTTGTTGCCTTGTCATTTTAAGTTTCACTTTTTACAGCCACAAAAAGACTAAGGCTGCGTCTCAGTTGTGTACTACTCACTAATACTACAGTATATGCTCTGTACTAATCTTAATAGTATGAGTTCTACAGTCTAGTACACACAATATTAGCATACTGCATCGTTTCATACTAACAGGAAGTGATGATGCTTACGTCATACCAAGCTGGACTCTGAAGGCTGTACATAAACACACTAATTTACTAGAATACAGTTATTTTTACAGGCTGTTATGACAGATTTGCGTTGAACCCACATTTACACACCATTTCTGGTCCTGCCACCACCATAGCCTTTGTTGCATCACCGTCCACCATTTTTTCAAACTTTTCCAGAAGTGAGAAGCTCCTCCCTCTTTCTTTCCTGTTGCATTGTGGAACAATAGTATCCATCATTACCACAATCAGAAATCGACTGGTTCTAAGTGTGCATTGTGAGTATACTCAACTTTGACATTTGTAACTGTACAATAAACCACATACTCAAACATTAGTTAGTGTTAGTATTAAGTGTGCAATCAGAACGCACCCTAAATGTCAATATATGAGCCCTTTACGATGAACAGTTTGAACTGGTTGATTGGCCCAAAACTCGAGGTCCGTGGAGAAGGGTATGATGGGCAGAGGGAACTTTAGAACAAAGAGCTGAGGCATTGCTCTGCCAGCATCAGCTTAGAATAGTCCACCCTGATAATATCTCTCACTTCCTATACGGGGTCACGGCACCCTGGAAGAGTCTCTGCGGGCCTGTTGAGTATGTTTCGCTTATTTTGTTCCCTGATTATGTCCTTTCATTTCTCTATTTGTCTGTCCAATCAATAAATGCTCCCCATCCTCGCCTCAGTTTCCAAGAGGTCCAGCTACTGTGAAATCTAGCCTCTCCTTCTTTCTCTGTATATATCTGCCTTTCCCTCTCCCTCCCTCCCTCTCGCCCCCCCCCCCCCCTCTCTCTCACTCTCTGTCTCTCTCTGTCTCTCTCTCAAGCCCTGATGTCATTTGATAGCTTTGTTCATTAGATCTTTATCAGTGGCTCTGGCCACAAGCTGTGAAGACACTGAGCTGGGAAGTGATCATATTCCGAGGACAGACTCAGTTGTTTTGGGAGCATGATTTATCTCCAGACTCCCTCTTCTCTCCGTGACAGCGTTATTAGAGAACGTAAAGGGGGGAGAGGGCAATGTAATGAGAAATATCAATGTATCCTCATGTTCCTCCCTTCACTGACAGTATACGATCCATCTCCCTGACACTCACCTAGTTAACATTTTTATCAGCGGGACAGAATTTTTAGCCCTCACCTCCCGGCAAGGCTGGGGGCCTCCACTAATAGTTTAGATAAAGATGAATCTCTGACGCTCAGCTTCTTTGGATAAATGATGAATGATGGGTAAGTTTCCTGCCTTGCGTATATTTGTTGCGTTGTAACTTTTTGCACTGTGTAGCTAAACGCGCTGGCTTTTTCAGTCAAACGGAAGGTTTTTGCTAGATACATCAACTTTGGGAAAATGTTCCAGATCTAGGTTTTAATATTTTAATGTTGCTAAAAATATGATATACTCAATATTGTTGTCTATGCTATTTTTCAGAAACCTATGAATTTGAGTGGAAGGCTCTTGGCCTTTTTCCTCCTTTCTTCAAAAACTGTAGCCTACTTTCGGAATAATATCAATCCCCACATTTTCTGTCCTCTTGTGATGTCTGCACTTATCAGCACTCATACCTTATACTGTAGCTTCCAAAAAATAAATAAATAAAATAAATAAACCAACATATAAACCAGCCCAAGCTTTAATATACATGCACAAAGTATTCCCTATAAATAACATTCCAATGTCCATTAATGACAAATGTAAATTCTACATGCCATAGAAAATAAATATCACAATAACCGTAAACATAACCCTGACTACTTCCAAAGTTGATGTAGCTTGACCCTTCAACACAGCTTAAACGAAACTGTGTATTTCCTATGGTACACTTATCAAGCAAAAGCTAACCACCAAGCGAAAGCTAGCTAGACACAGATGCCCAGCCCACTGTATACTTCTGTGTTTCCTGAGGGACTGTTTATGTTGTGACTCCAATTTTAAGATTGCCTCCTTCTGTACGTCATGCCACATAACAGGCTTGTTATTGGCCGTTTTGAGTGTTTCCAGTAATATTAGGCGGTTCTTGGTCACTCTCTAGGTATTCTCCCTAGAAAGTCTGGCAGTGTGAGACTAAGCTTGTGAGAATCTTGCCCTAACATAACGTTATAACCAGAAGTTGTTAGGTGGGTCCCCATAATCAGCTGCTTATGTTGCTTATTAAGTAGAAACCACACTGGCTGGGAGTATTGGACTGAAATTTGTCACTTGTGCTTATTAGGATAATGTTTATTTTAATGTAATTTTGTATTGTTTTTTTTTGTGGTTGTTGTTGTTGTTCAGATCTTGTTGATTTGTTGATATAACATCATATCCACAAATATGATGTTATATCATACAAAATATCATACAAAATACTTATCATACAAAAATAATTTACTCCATATTTCTTGGCCCCATCAGTTTGCACTGTAATCACTGTAGTCACTGAAACCTATGGATTGAACCCTCTTTGGGACCAAAGATTTTCCTTCCTTCACTGACAGTATACGATCCATCTATATCATCAGCAAAGGGAGGAACATGAACTCGCTTTGATACAGAGCTTCTCAGTCTTGGTCCTGGAGTACCAACTTCATGCATAGTTTGGAGGTTCCCCTGCTTCCAACCCACACCATTCAGCTAATGAAGTAATTAACAAGGTTGGGTGTGTTAGAACAGGGAAAAACTGTTACATGCAGGGCAGCAGTATTCCAGAACCTGGATCGTTACCACTGCATCAGTATTCGGATGCTTTAAGCAATAGCTCGGAAAATAAACCTGTCTAATTACTATTTAGGTGACAGCACTTTAAAGCAATGGGCGGCACAGTGGCACAGTGGGTAGCACTGCTGCCTCACAGCCAAAAAGGGCCTGGGTTGGATTTCCGTCCGGGGTCCTTTCTGTGTGGAGTTTGCTTGTTCTCCCCCTGGGTCTGCATGGGTTTCCTCCAGGTGCTCCAGTTCCCTTCCCACAGTCCAAAGACCTGCAGTCAGGTGAATTGGAGATGCTGAATTGCCTCCTGATTGTGTTTAACTGTGTCTGTTTGTCTGCACTATGATGGACTGGTGGCCTGTCGAGGGTGTTACCTGCCTTCTGCCCTTTGAATGCTGGGATAGGCTCCAGTACCTCTTGCGACGCAGAAGGATAAAGCGGTTTCGAAGATAAGTGAGTGAATTAAAACCGAATTCCCCCAGTTTTTGACCCATATCAGTTAGTCCAGGGGGTTTGATATGAAGAGGTTTGTTGTAGAGAAACTCACAGGGTCAGATGTGCTTTACAGTGGAGGTACAAGGTGTCCAGAATCTATAAACAGTTATATGAAATGCTGATAATGGTAATGTGGCAGCAAATCAGGAATAAATATGCTTTTTTGAGTACCATACAACACCTTATTTACCTGTCCATATTTCAAAAATACAGTTCCCAAAAATCCCAGATCTCAAAACTATCATAAAAACAATATTCCTCTAAGCTTCCCTCTGTGAGGTAGATTTCAGAGGCATTAAAAGCCTCAGATGTCTGGTTCCTATCACCGTTGGGGACTATTTTGCCTCACGACACCCTGAACGCATTTCTCTGCCACGAATGTGCATTTTAGGCTAAAAGCTTATCTCAAAACTATCATGAAACATTTTCTCAGACATCAGGCAGCGTACAGTGTGGAATAGCTTTCTGTGAGGTAGGTTTTTTTGAAACTTTAAACTCTTCAGACTTCTGGTTCCTATCACCACTATAGTGAACAGCTCTGACTGCATGTCACATCAAACCAGTCTGAATGACTTTGTTTACTTCATAACTACTTACTAATGCAGGAAAACAGCTTTATTAAAATAAATGAACAAATAAAATCAAAAATAAGTGGACTACTACAGTCAGCATCAAAAGAATAGTTGCACAAATAGCTGCACCCAGAAGGAATCATCCAACAGGAATGAAACTTGGTGGGTGGGTTCGCCATTGTGAGACATGCGAATGGTTCAGGTTTTTTAAGCAAGGCCGAGCCTTACAGCCACAATTGCAGACATTCGCTGAGAGGTGATGACCTCCATGAGTCATTCTGTTAGTGCCAGCACCATTGGCAGACGGCTGCACCACACACTACTACATGAACACAGACTGTTACGACGACGGCCCTTAACACCACGTCAGCATCGCCAAAGACTGCAATGATGACGTGCCAGACTGTCATGGAGTGACTCAGAATGGCAGCAGGGAATCTTCAGTGGTGAGCCCCAGTTTTGTCTTGGTGGAGACGACCAACTAATCCGTGTGTGGAGGCACTGGCAGCGCCGGGTCAGCGGCAAGATGAACAGTATGTTCTCACACATCACACGTCCAGAAGGCCTGGTGTCACTCCACCTCCACCCCCACCCCTACCACAAAGTCTGCAGGAACTGTGTGAGAATATTCAAGATGCATGGGATGGATTATCACAGGACACCATTAGGAACCTCTACAACTCCATGCTGAGACGTCTGGCATGTTGCATTAGCAAACATGGCGGCCCAAAGCCATACTGAGAGACACTACTTCTGTATGTGTAGCTCAATAAATATTGCCCATATCAGTCTAAATTTATCATCATTTATTGTTCCTGGTAACCTTTATCTTCCTTCCCAATAGCACTGCAATCCCACACTTCCTTCTGGGTGCAGCTATGTTTTTTTCGATGAGTATATTTTAAGTATTAGACAAAATGAAAGAGAAAGGTATGTATGCTGTGGGTGAGCTCTGAGGCTTCAGCACTTCCTGATCATGACTGTAAGTACGGTTTTACAATGCAAAGCGAGAGTTTTCACAGCAGGTACAGTAGAAATGAAATTTCACAGTGCATGGTGTCGAGCTGAGGGAAAGAGGATGAAGCTTGGTGCGGTACAGTAAAATGCCTCTGTCACCTCCAGCGCTTACCTTATTTTCTGCATGGTGAACTTTTCCTCTTCAGAGGCTTTTGCCTTGGAGGAACTCCTTTCCTGTCTTTTTTGTCTGTTTTGAGTGAAAACGAATGGAATACAGTGGCGATCGATATTCATAATGCTCGGGCTGCTTTAGTCCTGTGTCCTTCCCTGCATGTGTCCTTGCAGATTCGGTAAGAGGATGCAAAAACGCATCTTTTTGCAAAGCTGTTTTGACTGCACATCTGTCACTGGCCCAAGCTGGGACATTGACATTGACATTGCCGTGACTCGGATTATTGATTTCTGCTTTTTCACCTCCTTTTTTTTTGTCTTTTTGTGCATATCAGTCTGTCTTTGGTTCCCTCTTTTCCCTATCTGTCCTTTCTTGCTGCTATCAAAGCTTTTCTTATTCACAGACATTGACCCTCAGGAGCAGTCAGACTTGTGACTGTGTTTTGACACAAATCCTCTATTGAACGTATTCAGCAGAGACAAAGATGCTGTTTTTCAAGTGCCAGCTGCAGCACTTATTTAGCAAACATGAACGGAAAAGTCACTAAAGCGTCTCACTCTGTTTTTTTGTTTTCATTTAACTCCAGCACTGCACTGCAGAAAAAGTGACACCTTGGCAAGCAAAATCATCTTAAATACACTCATCATCAAAAGAATAGCTGCACCCAGACGAAAGTGTGGGATTGCAGTGCTATTGGGAAGGAAGATAAAGGTTACCAGGAACAATAAATGATGATAAATTTAGACTGATATGGGTAATATTTATTGAGCTACACATACAGAAGTAGTATCTCTCAGTACGGTGTCGGGTCACCATGTCTGCTAACACAACATGCCAGACATCTCAGCATGGAGGTGTAGAGGTTCCTAATGGTGTCCTGTGATAATCCATCCCATGCAGCTTGAATATTCTCACACAGTTCCTGCAGATTGTGTGGTGGGGTGGAGGTGGAGTGAAAACCAGGTCTTCTAGACGTGTGACACGTGACAACAAACCGTTCATCTTGACGCTGACCACGGTTCCTTCACACATGGCTACGTTGGTCGTCTCATCCAAGACAGAAGTGGGACTCATCACTGAAGATGACCCTCTGCCATTCTGAGTCACTCCATGACAGTCTGGTACGACACCATTGCAGTGTTTGGTGACGTTGACATGGTGTTAAGGGCAGTCAACATAACGGTCTGTGTGCACGTAGTCCTGCGTTGTGCAGCCGTCAAGCAGGATGACTCATGGAGGGTATTACTACTCTCTAAATGTCTACAATCGTGGCTGTTGGGTCAGTCAGGTACAGCGATAAGGCTCGTCCTTGCTTACGTCATATGCGCAGCCAAGCGTGAAATCATTTGCATCTCTCACAATGTCAAACCTACCGACCAAGTTGAATTTCTGTCGGTTGATTCCTTCTGGGTGCAAATTTTTTGTGCAATGATTTTTTTGATGATGAGTGTAACTGTACATAAAAGTAACTGGACACTAAATGTTTTTGCCATGTTTTTGATAGTTTTGTGTTTCTGAAGTTTTTGTTTTAACAAGCATTTGATTATTTGCCTTGTTGGAGCGCTTGTGTGTCTTGTGTGTTATGTTGCTAATTAACAGTAGTTTCAGTAAAAGAGTCTATACCTCTTATCTTACGAGCACATTCAGTGATGTTCTCAACCATAGATTTCCATCCATTTTGCAGACAATATAACTTATTTCATAAAACGTGGCAGAAGCACTTCATAAATATCCAAGCACTGCAAAACACGAATACATCATTCAGTAGTTCTGCATGTGTCATGACTTCCCTACTTCAGTAGCCTTCAGATGAATAAGTATGGTAAGTTCCTTCAGCCAATTTGTAGACATGCTTACTTGCTTATGTAATTGTATTCAGGGAAAACTAATTGCATTGCCAGATTTGAAGTGTTTTCAAGAAATGGTGTTCCATTTCTTATTCCTCTGGCAACTTTTACTGGATAAAATGTTTGGAAATGTCTAGAAACACGTTTGACACGTTTCTAATATTCGGACAACAATCTCATAATGAGAAAATGCTACATGTAGTAACTAGGTTTAAGGTAATTTAGCATATCCAGATATAATTTGTTGCAGTGAGCAGTGAATCTACGTAGACTGGGAGTCTGCGTGTAGACAGTCCATGGGGAAACTGCCCGGTAAGACTGGATGCTTGAGTGTGTGTGCATGTGCTTAATTTGTGTAGTGATCTAGAGCTATCTCAGATAGGTGCAGGCATGTTACAGAGGAGTTCATTTGCATATGATGTAAATGCAATTGTATAAGCCAGACTTGCTGGGTGAACCTGTGACTGGTATGTGCATGTTTGTTTAATGGTTCAGAGTCAGTGTAGGGTCTTTTAATAAATAGGTAAACAAAAATCTTAGGTAATTCTGTCATGGCTTGTCTTTGACATGGGTGGTAATATAAAAGTAATGGTTTTGGCCTAAAATCCAATTTGCCACATGTAGTCAGTCAGAGCAGATACGTATGGTGATGGAAGTTTGCTTCTTTAGTTTCACGCCAGAGCTACAAGGCTAACGTAGGTAACAAGTTGAAGCGTAAAGACAAATGTTTCAGCATTTAGTGTGTCCACACTTCGCCTTTATTACAGCTTTCAACACCTCCAAAGTTCAGTCTTAGAAGTTGGTTGCATTTTCTGCTTCTCATCATCATCATCATCATCATCAGTCATCTGAACACATTCAGTAACATTGAGGTCTGCACTCTTGGGTGATCATTCCATTGTTCGGGGAACACCAGTAGCGTCTTTGCTTCATTCTTTTTTTTTTCTTTCCTTTTTTCTGTTTCCTTTTCTCAGTCAGGTCTTCTTCAACAGCTACGCATCCTTTCAGAGCCATAGCATTGAGTTGTCTTCTCACAGCAGAAGGTTGGCTAGAAGCACCTTTGGGTGTTTTGTAGATGTGGAGCAGGAGTAGAGCTTGATTTTTTCCGTTCACTGAAAGTTTTAACTTTGTTTATCTGATTGTGAGAGTTTTGGTGCTCTACCAGTTTTTGCACGGTTGTTAGGAGTCCCATTTTATCATTTTCTGAACAACTGGAAAGTTGTTATATACAGTAGTTTGATGTAACTATATAACCATGTTTATATATGTAAATAAAAAGAGACAGTAATGATTTGCAAATACTTTTGACAAGATATTTATTGTTTCAGTTAATTAGACATATTGTTTTGTATATCTACATTTTTTCTCAATATGATGCCTGCAGCATGTTCCACAACAAGTTGTGACAGGTGCATGTTTACCACTGCGTTGTGTCATCATTACTTTCAAGAGAGAACTGGAGAACACAACACATATTTCCATTATTTATCTGTGAGGTGAACTCGTCAGACCACAGAACACAGTTCAGTGTTGCGTCAGTCCATCTGAGATGAGCTTTAGCCCAGAGAAGTCGGCAGCGTTTTTGGATGTTGTTGGTACATGGTATTCGGTTTGCATAGTAGGGTCTTAACTTGCATTTGTAGACAAGAAGAGTTTCACGATGTATTGCCGAGCCCATGTGATCATATTCATTATAGGAGCATGCCAGTTTTTATGCAGTGCCTACTGAGGAGTCAAAGATCATTGGCATACAGTTTTGGTTTTTGGCCTTACTGTACCTCCTTGCCATCATGCATTAAGAAACATTATCCTTTATCCGTTGGAGTCTTTGTACATGGTTTTTCATGAAGTGGCAACTAAGCCTTTCAGGAATGCTCCTTATACACCGGCTCATAGCATCACCTGTTGCTTGTCACCTGTTCACCTGTTGAGATTTCCGAAGCAGGCTTTTTTAATTGATACACAGTCTTAAACTGCCTCTGTCCCAGCTTTTTTGGAAGTTGTTGCAGGCATTATATTTGGAATTAGTGTATATTTACCAGCCATCGAGTTGATTAGGTAACACATACACTGTACATGTTCCCTTTTAAGGATATATAACGCGTGACTATCAGCTACTGGTGTTTGTCATGCTTTCTTTGTGCATTATTTTTAATAGGGTTTGCTGCCTCATTGAGAGTGATAGAGACAGGCGCAGCGGATGATACCAGCTAACCTTTCGCTCAAATCATTTCTCATTTACTTCAGATATGTGCCATGCCAGCGGACAGGCCCGGGGAAGAGCGCGTTACGTGTCCAGCGACGGACACTCCCCGCGGTACCGTCTGTGCTGGTGTAATCTGATTCTAAAAATTCTTTTTGCACCGAGCAGGAAAATCGCCAGCTCTTTTTTTCCTCCCCACTTAAACCCTCATGTGGTTTGCTCTCTCTCTTTCCTTACATGAGCACAGTTAGCTTTTTAGTGTGAACGTATCACGGACCCTGCAGACACGCCGGATGCTTGTGGGTGGTGTCCGGTGGGGACTGTCATGGATTTGTGGTATCAGTTCCAGTTCTTAATTTCTACAGGGAATCATGATAGCATAGTTTTATTCAGGAACCCTTAACGTGGTGGAGTTGTTTCACAAGTTCCATGTGCTCTAAAGCGTACACAGGAATCTCAGAAGATTAGCTTTGCGTTCCCAGCTGGCGCCGGATCTGGAATAGAGGCAGGCGTAGAGACAGGCAGGATTTTGTGGGATTGTTACAAACATGCCGAGAGTATATATAGAGCGTGTGACTGTACAGTTATAGAAATGCCCATATACCCTTGTGGCTCAATTACAGAGAGAATATGCAAATCAGTCTCTGCCACACTGACTATAAAGGTTTGTGTTGTTTTAGTAATTCCGACTTAAAGGTGCACTCCAGGATTTTTATGCTTAACCTACATATATGCAAACATATTCATAGAGAGCTAGATTGATGTCACCATATGCGCAGCCATGCTTGGTACTCCCTCCTTGTGCTGTAAAATTAATATTTTTCAATGAATGTCATGTCAACAGGATACCCAATTACTACAGATATAACCAAATTGATATTTCATACACTCATCATCAAAACAATAGCTGCACCCAGAAGGAAGTGTGGGATTGCAGTGCTGTTGGGAAGGAAGATAAAGGTTACCAGGAACAATAAATGATGATACATTTAGACTGATATGATCAATATTTATTGAGCTACACATACAGAAGTAGTCTCTCTCAGTATGGTGTTGGGTTGCCATGTTTGCTAACACGACATGCCAGATGTCTCGACATGGAGTAGTAGAGGTTCCTAATGGTGTCCTGTGATAATCCATCCCATGCAGCTTGAATATTCTCACACAGTTCCTCCAAACTGTGCGGTAGAGGGGTGGAGGTGAACGTGTGACGCGTGACAACAAACTGTTCATCTTGCCGCTGACCACAATGACACGTGGATTCGTTGGTCGTCTCCACCAAGACAAAAGCGGGACTCGCTGCCATTCTGAGTCACTCCATGACAGTCTGCCACTACACCATTGCAGTCTTTGGCGACGTTGATGTGGTGTTAAGGGCAGTTGTCCTGACAGTCTGCATGCATGTAGTCCTGTGTCGTGCAGCCGTCTGCCAATGGTGCTGGCACTAACAGGATGACTCATGGAGGGGATCGCTGCTCACTGAATGTCCGCAGTCATGGCTGTTGGGTCAGTCAGGTGCAGCGATAAAGCCTGTCCTTGCTTACGTCATATGTGTGGCCCGAGTGTGAAACTCGAATCATTTGCATGTCTCACAATGTTGAACCTACCCACCAAGTTTCATTCCAATCGGTTGATTCCTTCTGGGTGCAACTATTAGTGCAACTATTCTTTTGATGCTGAGTGTATATACATATATATCATGCCGCGTTTGGCTTTAGTTTCCTCATTTCTTTGGGGTGGGCTTTCATTCTTAAACCCCTGCCCAACATCAGCTGACTCCTACAGATGCTGTAGACAGAGTTTAGCTTGAAAAAAGGCTGGAATATTCCTTTAAAACGTGTACTCACATTTTGTTGTTCCACCTCCTGATGTTCTGTATTAATTACCCTTTGAGGACTGAGCCCGCAATAGAAATGGCCTGCTAAAGGCAATGAATTGGTAATGGAGTAAACCTATGTGAAAAGCTTTTGGCTGAGCTCTACGATTAGAGTCTCTGCGAAAAGGTGATTTGGATTAATGCATTCAAATGAGCCTGGAAGCACCTCTGAGCTTGGGCCAGTGGTGGAGAATTGGCTTCCTCTGAAGAACACCTGCCGTAGAGCGGGGAGGGTGGGGGTAGTGTGGGCGGGTGATAATCACATGACTTTTGACTTCGCTTCTGCCGAGTGCAGCACTTCTCTTGAAGACAAAGTCCAACATTCATGGGCGCTTTGCGCACCAACACCCACCCCCCACCTTCCCAGGTCACCGCTGGGGCCTAGCTGGAGCGTGAGCGGGTTTCCAAAGGAGGGGGAAAAAAGATTAAAAAAAAAAAAAAAGCAGCAAGAAAGATGACACACAGGGTCTTTTTTTACATTTAAGGAGATAATGATTCTCCTTGCCCGGCCTAGTAGAGAAATTACTGCCGCTCTACTTTTCCTCCTGAAACGGTGTAATTAAAGGTGATTAAGTGTTTAAACCTCCTTGGCAGGAGAGCCGGAGCTTCTCTCTCTCTCTTTCCCTCTCTCTCTCTCTATCTATTCCGCAGACTTTAAAGTTATATGCCAAAGCCGAGCTGGCGAGGTGCTTGAGTCGTTATCTTCACTCGGCCCAGTAATCTAACTTCGGCGCCCATTCATATGCAGATGACCTGCAATTAGGATCTCATAAGCACACAGGCCTTATCTCACCTTCTGGCACTTTATTTTTTGGGGGATGGGGTGGTTGGGGTTTGGAGAGAAAGAGAAAGGAGGGGTGGGGGGTCTCGTCTCAGCGGCACCATTTTAGCAAAGTTGAAAAATCCATATTTAGTTGTACTAAGGCGTACGTCTCTATTGGCTCGTCAGAGTTTAAGGTTTGATTAAAGATCTTTGGATGATCCCCAAGACTGTGGGTGCCAAAGAACCTACACTTTAATCCCTAAATGTTGAGCAGCCTGGTGTATTTCGTGTGCATATTTGAATAGAGGACGTTTAACTTGGTCTGCTTCCAGTTCTTCTAGGACTGAAGTTCTCTGGGTGACTTAAGCCAAAAAAAAAATCTGATTTGCATAGTTTCCCACTTGCCCCAAATGACGTTGATCAGCCAAGACATTCTATAGTTGGTGTCTGATGTTCGGTTTTTATAATAATGTAGCAAACATGTAATAACATGTTAGACACAGCGTCACAGTGTCAGACTTTGCATTCATTTCCAACTCAGGTCCTAAAAGTCATGCTATATTTACACAGTCAAGTCACATTATTAAGACCACCAGCTAATATCCGGAGTAACCACCGTGTGCAGCACAGACAGCAGCTAGACGGCCTGGGAGTGACTCAGTAAGGTCTTGGTAGGTTGTCACAGGTATCTGGAGCCATGCTGACTGCAGTGCATCCTGCAGCTGCTGGAGGGTGGGTGGTTAGGATCCATAGAGCGAACACGATGATCGAGGTGGTCCCACAGATGCTCAATTGGGTTCAAGTCTGGGGAGTTAGGGGGCCATGGTAGTACTTGGAAGTCTTGGTCATGCTCTTCCGACCAGTGGCAGGCATTTCTAGCCTTTTCAAGACATGTCACATTGTCTTGCTGGAAGATCCCACTGGCCCCAGGAAAGCCAATCAGTATGTATGGGTGTACATGATCTGCAAGGATGGATTCATACCCAAATCTGTTGGGAGTGCCTTCCACATGGATGTGTGGGCCTAATGAATGCCACAAAAACGTCCTTCTTGGACGAGCTACACCCTGCTGCCATCGACAATAGGAAGTGGTCATGATAATTTGACTCGACTGTGTATTTTCAGCTGGTGTAGTTTGTAGGTTTGTAGTGCTTTGAGGGAATTGTTTCCCTTGACTAAATTCCCAGTTCCCACTCCATCTCCCTCCTGTTCCTCGGCCGTATGTCAGTTCTATTAATGTCCAAAGAAGGGCATTGGCCTTCTAGCTCCAAGCAGAAGCTGACAATTCAATTTTAATGTAAGTCAGTGGAACCAGACTTTTTCCAAGCAGTTTTGGGCCATTTCTGTTGGTTAATTTTTTTTATGTAATGATGCATACAAGTAAAAATTATGATAAAAAATAGATATATATGTTTTTCTTTGGACAGTGATTATATAACGTATGTATAATGTCAAAGACCACAATTAATGTATTTAATTTCCAGTCAGAATGCTCGTTACATACAATTCATTATGTTAATGTATTAAAAAAGAAAAAAACAGTAGACATATCTCTACTGCCAGAATAAAACCTTGTATCTCCAAAACAATATCTTTACAGACGGAAAAAGTGTAATTTTCAAGTAATTCTGGAACTGTTCTGTTGGTCCGTTCAACATATCTGCAAAGGCCAGATAGCATTTTCAATTTCAGTAAAAAAGTACTAAGCACCAAACATAGGGATAGAAGGTTGTGTTCCGACAGCAGCAATAAATGTAGTATCATTTTTCAGTATTTACTGTGTCCACCCGTTGCCGTTATTACAGCTTGTATGCTTTTCAGTAGACTTGCTTTCAGTTTTTCAATGGGATCTGCAGGGATATTTTCCCTAGAAGTTCCTAGAAGCATTTTCTGTTTATTATGATACAAGTAATCTCAAACACATCCAGTTATGTTGTGGTCTGGGACTAATATGGTAGAATTTCATTGAATATATTTGGTGATGAATAGATGAATATACATATGACGAGTTCAGTGTTTGCAAGTTCAGTGCTAAAGTAACCCTGGCTACACTACCTGCACACGGCAGAAAGAGGAAGCCATCACCAACTGCCACCAGATTCCTGAGGAGGCAGGTGGTCCAAATCCCTTGACTGACTGCAAAAGACCTGCAGCAAGATCTGGTGGCAGCAGGCACAGAGGTTTCAGTTTGCACAGTATGGCGCATACTAAACACTGAAGGTCTCCTTGCCTGAGCTCCAAGATGTACTCATCTACTGCTCCCAAAAGAAGGAGTAAAGTCGGCTCCAGTGTGCTCAAAACCATATAAATAAACCACAGAAGTTTTGGGTTTCTGTTCTCTGGAACTTTTTGGGTCTGTGGATCAACAACCTATGGTTCAGCGACCTATGGATCAGTGGTATGTCTGGGGGGTGAAGGATGAAGCATACGCTGGAAAGAACACCCTGCCTATAGCGAAGCACGGCCGTGGCTCGGTGATGCTCTAGGGCTGCTTTATCTTCTCTAGCACTGGAAACCTACAGCGTGTAGAGGGCAAGGTCTCATATCTCAAGGTCCACCAAGGGTTGGTTTCAGAAGATTCTGAATGGCTTTCACAGTCACCTGACTTGAACCCTATAGAAAATCTTTGGTGGGATTTGAAGAAGGTGGTTGTAGCAAGCAAAGCCCAGAATATTAGTGAACTGGAGGCCATTGCCCATGTGGTATCTGACTATGCATCAAATCTGAAGCAGGTCATAACAGCTAAATGGTGTTGTACTTAAGACTAAGGACCCTTGTCATTATGGGGTTGAATGGTTCTGAGCCTGAGTAGTCCTTAAAAGTGGCATATTGCATTGAATTTGGAAGAACCACTTGTTATGTTAGTTGTGCTGAGCTTTTTGTTGTTCTTGTTCTTGATTGGTTCATTGCATCTTTGTAAATGCTGCTAGGAAACTTAATGTGCAATGGGTTGCAAAATATTGATTTTGATGGCAGTTTTGAATGTAAATGTCATATGGAAGCCTGGATGTTTCTAGATACCCGTAGGTTGTACAGTGTCAGAAACCACCTAAGTAAGTCTGTCTGAGATTACTCAACAGCTCAGCAGGGGTTAGTGTACGGTTCCATTATGTGTTCATCGGCTTTATAGCTCCAGTGCAAAACTAATAAGCAAACATATCATGGCTGATCGACTGCATTTGAGATAATGGAGAAAGCAGTGTAAATTTGTTGTACCCCTGCCCCTGCCCCCGCCCCTTCCAGGCGATGGTTAGGCAAAGGGGCTCAGCTCCATTTCCTTCCCTGCTGAGCACAACCTCCGTCCAGGCCTAACAGGGTCCGACACCTGCCCTGACGTGCCTCCAGTGCCAGCATGGGCCCTGTCAGTACCAGCCCGCCCACCATGGCTGCCACCCCGGCGTGGCTCGTGTTAATCTGGGCCGCGACCACTGCCAGTCAGCCCCCTGTGCCCCCCCGCAGGCTTCGCCGCATGGCAGTGCCAGCCCCTTTTCCTGTCCAAGGCCAGCGCAGAACAGCCCCAGCTGTTGGGTTCTCAGCATGGGGGCAGACATGGAGCTGGAGTCAGTCCCTTTCTCCCTCGCTCTATCTCTAGCGCTATCCAAGCCGATCTCTGGCCAGGCATTTTCTCTCTCTGTGCCCGGTGTCTCATTCAAGTGCCCATTTTGTGGTTGTTTTTTTCATCATAAGTCTGTTTTGATTAATGCTCAACACCTGTCTCTATTTTGTTTTTGCGTGTACGTGGGTGCATTTGCCTTCCCTGGCTGCTCCGAGCGGCGTAGATAAGAAGCAAAAGCAGCCATTGATCGACTGTTCACGTTTGGAATCGACGCCGGTGTTGGGAACATTAAAGGATGATTGTTGCGAGCGCACGAGACCCCAGAGTGCAGTTCGCCGTTTTGGCAAAGCAGTTCGACTTTTGCCTCATTTTGCTGTAATCAGTTTCTGCCGTTGACCGAAGTGAGTCCGCAAAGTGAATATCATTTCCATAACATTTGCAAATGAGTACGAGATGTTAAGAGCTCAGGTTTGCTGTATTAATATGCAACCAGCGTGCCATCTCTCTCTCTGCGACGCTGACTGACTGGTTCAATTCCTCATTGTGAGAAAGAAGAAAGTGCTCAGTGCTTGTTCAAGATGTAATTGGGACTGTATTTCTGGCACCTCTCCATCACAAATGGATGCTAACGGATGAACATTTTAGACATCGGTCAAATTCCAAATTTTGTTGGTTTTCTAAGTGAAGATAAGTTAACACGCCCTCTACAGGGGCCACAATTTCCACAAATGTCCTGCGTAATTCAAAGGTTGCAATGTAAACATTCAGAGGGGCTTGGTGTGAAATGGTTCATTGTAGAGAAACTTACTGACTCAGATATCTTTACAGTGGTGTCGCTGTCCATTGAAAAACATGTATCTCCATTTTTGTGGATTTTTACTTTTATGCACCATTTAATCACATGAACTCCCGTTTATGTTGTGTGAAAATTTCATGATGAATGGACCACCAGAAATGGCCCAAAACTGCTTGGAAAATTGTCTGTTTCCTTTGACTTACATTAAATTTACAAAAGGTTTTTGGCCTCTCCTGTGAAGTTAGCATTTTGGAGATACTTGTTTTTCTTTGGACGGCGACGATATGTAGTAGACAGTGTCACATTTATAGTCACTGAACTCTATAGTTTAATTTTGCCTTTAACCCCTCAGTATGTGTTCTGAAATTAAGTGTTAACAAAATGCCATAATAATTCCACATTACAGTGCTAAATTTCATTTTTGGGCAAAACAAATAATAATTTAAAAAAATTGGCAGACTAACATAACACCAAAGAACATCTAATATCATATTAGATTAGGGCCTATGCTTATCTGTAATGATTAACAAACTTGAAATGACATGCGCTGAGCTAAAAGCAGAGCACGGTATAAAGGAATATACAGAGTCCTAAACCAGGTGGACAAGCAAGAGTCGAAAACCAAACAGACAACCAACCAGCAATCAAAACAAGAGGGAAAACCAGACAGGAGAAAACCAGAATACAAACAGAGTCAAAACAGGGATAGCGAAACAGGAATCACAAAGGATCGAACGCTTGGTATGTTACAGGAGTGGCAATACTTTGCAACGTGTATGTGGAGACCAGGGGAATATTAGCAAACAGACTAGATTACAAGCAGGTATGTGGAGTTAGAACTCTGGAGATGACGAATGGGAAAACAGGATCTGATTGGGTGTAGGCGGACATCATCAGGTGGTGGGTTCTGGGAGATGGAGTTCGGGAGATCGGAAGCAGAGGGGAAACCAGGAAGTGTGACACTGGTCTAGAGGCCGGTTCTTTTTCCAGCTAAGGTGCTGTTACATCAGAACCAGGATATACTTGAACAAAAACGAGTTCATTTTGAGGCATAGGATAGAGCCATGCAACTGCCTGTGAAATACATTCTTAGGGTTCTAAGGGTTACGTTGAATTAAAGTCCTTTTGTATATGAAGTATCTCTCTTACAGCTGAATCCTGGAACAGGTGGCTAACGCAAGCAGGAAGCAACGCCTAGCTATAGTACAAACAGCACTGTAATAAATGTTCATAACAAACAACGTGGAAAGCGATATTAGAAAAGCTGGTAACACTTTCTAGGAATCAGGTAACCAGAATGCATTATAAGTACATTCATAAAAAACTACAAAGCATTCATAATGCTTTATAATACTGGACACATAAGCCTTTGTAACTGTACATAAAGGATCATAATAGTGCACATAAACTGTTACAGCACCACAGTATAAGATTGTTGAGGTCATTGAAATAATCTGTAGCTGTTTGGACTAATTCATAGACCGACAACATCACTTTACCTAAAGTCTGTAATAAGAGCTTATAAGTGTTTATTGCGTGTTCAATGCAGTTATAAAACTATTTTCATTTTGAAGATGAGGAATGTCTGAGAGTATGTTAGAGTTTAGGTATCACATGAATGATCATAATATTTGTTACTAGGCTTTATGATGCTGGTCTCACCCATATGTTAGACATATGTATTATAATGCATTATGCGACTTGCTATTACTTGCTATGAAGTCTTATACTGTGGTGTTGTAACCGTTTATGTGCACTATTATGATAATTTATGTACAGTTACAAAGGCTTATGTCAAGTATTCTAAAGCATTATGGATGCTCTGTAGACCTTTATGAATGCACTTATAATGCATTATGGATGCTGGATTCGTAGGAAGTGTTACCGAAAAAATGCTAAACTAACCGACTGTCTTTGACAGCAGGAGAACAGTCACTTTATGTGAAGGGGGAGAAATACAAGTAGTTGACTTAAACACATTGCTAGCTACTCTGATACCATCTGCAGCGAACACAACTCAAACCAGACCAGCAGTAAAAGTCATTCAACAAATCTCTCAACAGAAATGGTCAGCACTACTCATTAGAAATGTGCATACTCTAAAAAGTGCAACTGTCACGCTTCCGGGTTCCCCCTATCTCCGGCGCTCTGAACTACATCTCCCATCAGCCATCTCTGCATGACATCACACCTAATCCGTCTCACCCGTGCCTCCTTACCTTCCCCTGCTTATATACCGTTCTATTTGCTCACTTCTTTGCGAGGTATTAAGTTTTACTCAACTCAAAAAATGACTTTGATTTTTGAGTCCATTTTTAGATGCAGTGAGCCTAATTCATTTGCTTGGAACACATCAAAACACTTTTTACAGTGTGTACAGAGGCTTTAAAGAAATGGCTATTGAAATGCAGCTGGTATATTTCTACAATAGAACACGCCAGTAATTAATTATATTATCCATATCTCATTCTGTGATTAAAGCCATGTTCAAGACACATAAAGAAATCTCATATAATGTGCTGCTGACTCAAAGCGGAATATCACATTTGCATTATTATTGCATTGAGGGGGTTCCCAGTGGCTTTATGGCCTATTTGCGTAATGTATCCTGGGTACTGCAGCATGAGAACATTGATGGGCAAAAACACAAAAAAAAGTACAATACAAAATCATGAATTGTGTCAAACCGATGAGGCTTAGAGATGTAATGTTGCTTTACACTCATCATCTAAAAAGTACTTGCACCCAGAAGGAAGTGTGGGATTGCAGTGCTATTGGGAAGGAAGATAAAGGTTACCAGGAACAATAAATGATGATAAATTTAGACTGATATGGGCAATATTTACTGAGCTACACATACAGAAATAGGGTCTCTCAGTATGGCGTCGGGCCACCATGTTTGCTAATGCAACATGCCAGATGAGCATGGAGTTGTAGGTTCCTAATGGTGTCCTGTGATAATCCATCCCATGCAGCTTGAATATTCTCACACAGTTCCCGCAGATGTTGCGGTAGGGGTGGAGGTGGAGTGACACCAGGCCTTCTGGATGTGTGACGCATGACAGGAAACCGTTCATCTTGGTGCTGACCACGGTGCCTCGACACATGGATTCAAGTCACTTCATGACAGTCTGGCACAACACCATTGCCGTCTTTGGCAACGTTGACATGGTGTTAACACCAGTCATCATAATGGTCTACGTACATGTAGTCCTGCGTTGTGCAGTCATCTGTCAGTGGTGCTGGCACTAACAGGATGACTCATGGAGGGCATCTCTGCTCACTGAGTGTCTGCAATTGCACACGCAACATGACGACCTTATATAGACAGTCAGATACAGCGATAAGGCCTGTCCCTGCTTATGTCACATGCGTGGCCGAGTGTGAAACTTGAATCATTTGCATGTCTCACTACGTCAAACCTACCCACCAAGTTTCAATCCTGTCCGTAGGTTGATTCCTTCTGGATGCAACTTTTGTTTTGATGATGAGTGTATCGCATGACATTAAACGCTGGCTTTAGGCCAGAATGCCCCTTTAAACACAATTTTCACTCAGCTTTTTGAGGATGTGTAGAGTGGCTGTGCTAGGCTGACAGGCGTGTTGATCACATGACTGCAGCACAGCACGAGCCTGCTCCCTTCACCTGTAAAGCCCTCCGCATTTGCATGCTAATTAGTTACTATCAGATTGCACGTCGTTATCGCAAGTGGACAGAATAAATCAGCTTTTAGAGAAGGAATTTCAAGGAATATGGAGAAGGAGAATAGGTCTTACAGGCTGGGGAATGTCCTTTGTCTTCGGATGGGGATGCGTGGGTGGGGGTGATTGAGATGGTGCATGAGATGGTGAAGGGGCACTCAAGGTGATGTCACTCAGACACTGGAAGATAAAGCAAAGTCGTTGTTTGGCTCTACCAAGTCTTGAGGTCAGTGAAGTGTATGTAGGTGTTCTAAGACACTTTAATCAGCCGATTTATTACATTTCCTAGCTCTACTGATGATATGTATAATATATATATCTGGCTTCATGTACAGAAAATTGACTGATTAATTTTTTACATGACTGTTTTGCAGCGATGTGTTTAGGTCTTAGAATTAAACAGCTATGCCTTTAAAGCTCATACACATTATATGGCCAAAAGTATGTGGACACCTGACCATGACAAACACACACATGAGCTTGTTGGTACTCCCTATCCAAAACCTTGGACATTAATGTAAAGTCCCTTCACAAGTGTGCATATTTAGTCAAATAGGCCAGGCACTGATGTTGGACAACGAGGCCTCAACGTTCCAGTTCATTCCATATTCGCTGTTGTTAAAGGCCACTGTTATACCTCTATACCGAACGTTGCCACAAAGTTGACGGCAAATAATTCTCTTGATTATAAGTCTTTGTATGCTGTAGCATTAACAATACTCTTAGCTGGAACTGAGGGGCCCAAACCCTGAAAAACAACCCCAGACCCTTCACCAAACTCTACTGTTGGCACTATGCATTCCAGGGGGTAGCGTTCTCCTGGTATCCTCCAATCCCAGATTCATCCATCTGACTGCCAGATAGTAAAGCATGATTCCTCATTCCTGTCCAGTAATGGCATGCTACATGTATATTGCAAAACTACAGTTCTGGGAAAAATAAATAATAAGGAACTTTGTCTATGTTCCATAACGTCAAAGAACATCTAATATCATATTGGGCCTATTACATACCGGTTTCCTTTCTAGCCATTGTGTTGTTAAATCAGAACCAGAATATACTGAAGAAAACTACACACAAGAGTAACTAGCAATGGCTAATATGGCTACATGCTACTGAATGTTGTGTTCAGTTGTCATATGAATACCATATTTTGCCTGTGAGCTTATACTATGCTAGCGTTAGCCTAGCCCAGCAAGCTACAGATTAAAGCACCATAGAACTACACTACACATTCGGTTTTGGCTTTTTGTCACTCCAGCACCCGTCATTATAGTTTACTTCCAAAGTCTTGAGGAAGATGAATATAGAATCAATCCTGTACTGCTGTGTCTGGATCTGAAGAACTAGTCTAGTGCTGCTTAGCTAAGAGCCTACAAAACACTAGAGAACAGGTTTAATTTCAGCTTTTTGTCTTGCTGCTTGACTTGCGTCCTCAGATTAGTTACTGTTAGTCAGAATTGAACCTGTTCTGTGGGAAACTGATAGCATGCTAGCTAAGCTAACACAAACTAGCTCCTCTCCCCTATTTAGCAGCCCGATTTAACATTTAGTGGTTGTTTATTGAGTGGTGGGTTGAAAGTCACACACTAATTCAACTAATTTGCTTGGTTTTCAGTTTTGGCAAGATGCTACATCAATTCGACCATCCCACCGAACTGTCCTGTGACCCTGAATGTGGTTAGCTAACTGTGGCCTTGGGAAAATGCCACTAGAACAGCTACTTTCCCTGCCCCGAATATTTGGGCCCTACAGTCGAACAGAGGTCTATATGACCATCTAACAAACTCAGCGTTCCATACGAGCAGATGGCCCATAAATACACGTATCCACTGAAAAATCAAAGACGTAGTGGATAGTCTTTTTGGAAAGCTACTCCAGTGCTGTTGGCATAGCTTGACTGAGGTTTGTTTCTGCTGGGGAAAAAGCAGAAGGATTGTAGTGACAGTGTCTGTAATCAGCAGGGGGGATAAAAGAGTAAGCAGTATGTAATTGACCCATTTCGTTAAACAGTTTGAGAGCAGTATGAATTCTGGTAGGCAATCTTGGCATATCTGAACGGCTGGCCTAACGCACACTCGCACACACTGAGCACCGGCCACACTTCCGCGGCAAAAGCCAGCAATCGCGACGGGAGCTTTTTGTTTTCCTTTCAAATATTCATGCTTTGTTAGAGGCTTAGCTAAACGCATGAATACATCCGAATATCGTATGAGCTGGAGGTTTAACTCCATACAGAAGAGCCCAGAAGATGAACCCAATTACATTTATGGCATTTAGCTGACGCTCTTATCCAGAGCGGCTTCCAAGGCTGATGTAATGTTAGGAGTCTTGCCCAAGGAGTTGTACAGCATAGGAGTTGTACAGCATGTTGTACAGCATAGTTACCCAGACCAGGAATTGTCTCCCACATGGGGATAGTAGCTCACTGGCGTGTAGTGGTCCGCTGAGCCACACCAACCACCATGTGTACCATATTAATAGGATGGAGAAACGTTGGGTGGCGGCGGGGGAGGTGGGTGATGATGTCTGGACGTGAACCTCTAGTAGTGCCTTTCAAGGCATTCTGGAATTATCTATCAAAAAACAGATATCCTGATTTTGGAGTTTCCTCACTGGAGGAAAAGAATGTTTCCTCACTAGAAGAAATGTTGGTGACATTCAGATTAACTAATCAAAATAATTATTAAAAAATATGGAAAAATGTGCCGTTTCAGAATGTACCGTTCACTCGTCAGCCCGTATGGTCCATAAGAGATATGCTGCAAAAAAGCTCAGAATCTTTGGAATGTAATTCCTGATATCTTCCTGTTCAGCCACCTGCAGTTTAGCCCCGCCCCCCTTCACAATATTATAAGGTGACCTGGTCACCTGGTCACCTTCTTCTCTTACCCACCCACTGCCTCCTTCACTCTCACTCTATCTCTTTAACCCTCACTCTTTTTAACTCCTCCTCCACTCCTCTGTCTCTGCCTGCCTTCTTTATATCTTTCTCACTCTTTCACTCTTGTTCACGCTCTCACTCTTACTTTATAGCTTTAACTCTCACTCTCCTTACCTCTCACTCTCCCACTGCCTCCTTCACTCTCTTTAACCCTGCTGTTTTATCCTTTAATCTTTCTCACTCTTGTTCTTACTTACTTACTTCTCTTACTTATAGCTTTAACTCTCACTCTCTTTAACTCTTCTTCTCTTTTTATCTTTCCCTCACTCTGTTTCTATTTTAATCTCTCTCACTCTTATATCTTTCTCACTCTCTCACCCTTTCACGCTCTCATTCTTGCTCACACTATCTCACTCTTACTTATAGCTATAACCCTTTAACACTCTCTCACCCTCTCGCTCTCTCACTCTTGCTCACACCCTCTCACTCTTGCTCAAACTCTCTCACTCTTACTTATAGCTTTAACTCTCACTCTCCCACTGCCTCCTTCAGTCTTTTTCACTCTCCCACTGTCTTCTTCACTCTCTTTAACCCTCCCACTTAATCCTTTATTCTCTCTCACTCTCACTGCCTGCTTTACTCTTTCTTTCTTACTCTCCTGCATCTTTCTCAATGTCCTTCACTCTTCATCTTCCCTCCTTCCCTTCTTTTCCAATCTCTATCACCCCACCAAAGTCTTCACTCTCTTTGACTCTCACACTTTTTCCTTCACTCCGTCACTCATACTCGGCTTCTGTCAGCCATATTTACTCTTCCATTCTCCTGTGGTCTTTTTCTCTCATATCATGCTCTACCTTTTCGAACTCTTTAAATTTACCTTGTTTCTTCACACTTTCACTCACTCTCCCTTTACCTTCTTCACTTCAGTCTCCAGCTGACTCCTTCACTCTTTCTCACTCTCCCTCTGCTTCCTTCACATTCACTCACGCACCCACTGCCTCCTTCAGTCCGTCTCACTTTCCCTCTGCCTCCTTTACTCTTTCACTCTCCTTCTGTCTCTTTCACTCTCACTCTCCCACTGTATCCTCTCCTCTCTGTCACTGTCCTACTGTCTTCTTCAGTGTTTACCACTCTCCCACTGTCTCCTTCCCTCTTTATAACTTTCCTTCTGCATGTTTCACTCTCCCACATTTGTCTCTTTCAATCTTTCTCACTCTCTTTCACTCTTGTATTATCTCCTTCATTCTTATTCTCCCACGTTCTCCTTCATTGTCTCTCACTCTCCTACGGTCTCTTTCACACTCACTCCCTCTTCCTCCTTTACTCTATCTCACTCTCCTACTATCTCTTTCTCACTCTTTTTCTGCCTCCTTCGCTCTGTCACTTTCATGTGATCTCCTTCAATATTTCTCACTTTCCCATTGCCTTCACTCATTATCACTCTCCTTCTGCATCTTCCAGTGTCTCACACTCTCTGTCTGCCTTCTTCTATCTTACTCACTCTTCTGCTTTCTCCTTCACTATCTCTCATTCTCACACTATCTCCTTCAACTTTCATTCTCCTTCTTTCTCCTTCATTCTCTCTCACTCTCCTGCTGCCTCTTTCACTCTTTTTCTTTCTCCACTCTTTCTCACTCTCTCTCTCCCTCTGTTTCCTTCATTCTCTTTCACTCTCCTGCTTTCTCTTTTACCCTCTCTCACTCACCTGGTGCTTGCTTCACTCTCTCTGTCTCCATCTGCATCCTTCACTCTCGCTCTCTCCTCTGATGTCTCTTAGACTCTCTCACTCTCCTACTTTCTTTTTCACTCTATCACTCGCACTCTGCTTTATTTGATCACTCTTACTTTTCCACTCTTTGCTGTCTCTTTCCCTTTCTCCGATTCTCAAAGTGCATTTCTCACTCTCTCTCACTCTCCCTCTGCCTTCTTTACTCTCTTTTAATCTCCCCTTCCCTGAGCTGCATTCATGTAGTGGTCAAAATGAAAGCACATTGTTTTTACAAAACAGATGAATAAAATTTCTGAACACCGTTAAGCGGTGTAAATGTACTGTGGCAGGTGTCCATATACCTTGGCACACCACCAAAGCATGTGTGTGGGAAACACTGTGAATGGATGGGCTCCCTACACACAGCAGTAACAATACATCTAAATTATAGCTGTTGGCCATTGTTAGGAGAAACTGCCTTAGATTATAATGCTCCACAATCTATGCAGTTCAATCTCCACCTTCGGACTGATGCGGTTGTAGACCTCTGGTAGTAACAGTTTAAAGATGACACTCTGTTCACAAGGCAATTAAAGATTTTGGGGTGCATTTTTTTTCATTTTCTTTTTCTTTTTTTCTTTTTTTTTTGGGCAGAGCCTTTTAGCCGATACGTTTCTGTCGTCAAAATGGCTCATTTCCAGCTCTAAAGCTCATTCCTAGCTCTAAAAGCATGAACAAAGAGCGACGGGCACGTCCCCTCCTTTCTATGCCAGAGAATGAGGGCAAAGAGTGAACATGGATCGTTAAAACCGCCCCCTCAGAGAAAGGTGAGCACAGAGGACGTAAGTAGCTCATCGGTGAACGAGCGAGCCTGACACCATCCAGCCAGCCACCCCCACACACACACTCTCTTACACACTTGCCTTCTCTCAGCGCCTGCCGGAGCAATTATGCTCAATTATCGGTCAGGGAGGAGCATTGCGGGACTGGCAGGGCGAGTCTCCTCCTCTGTTTGAAATGCCTGAGCAGCGTCTTCACTCCAGGTATCCAAAACTCCATTACTGGAACGTCGATTAATGAATGCTGCCGCACGCTAATTGAAAACGAGGATTACAGAGAGTATGTCGTTGTTGGAGGTAGGGCTGCAACTAACGATTATTTTAATAATCGATTAATCAGTCTATTATTTTTTTCGATTAATCGATGAATCGGATACAAAAAAATTATTTCCATGTCTTTATTTAGAAATAGAACATTGAATAACAGAGCAAATAAGTGCTTACAATAATGAAATAATAGATAAAATTAAATAAGTTATTAATAAATTAAAATAAATAATGAAAAATAACAAACTAACACTAACTAAACACTACATACAAACTAACTCACTGATACAAACTCACTCACTCCCTTTCTTTAGGAACTTTGCATTGCAATGCAAAAATGTTAGCATGTCAACATGCTCCTGACTAAGGCTGGCTCTCTTTTTAGAGACTATATTTCCTGCTGCAGAGAACAGACGCTCAGACGGTGTTGAAGTACCAGGAATGCATAAATAGGACTTGGCTAGCCTGGCCAATATAGGATATCTGTTTCTGTTAGCCTTCCACCACTGCAATGCATTTTCTTCCTTGGCAATGTTTCTTTCTCCAAAGTATGTGAGGACTTCATTTCTCACTTGGTTTTGAACATCCTCCCCTTCGCTTGCTCTGTCCTCATCTTCACCTTCAGAACCAAGGAGTGAATCCAATAGGGTGGCAGGAGGTCCTGATTCAGCACCTGGAGTATTGGTGGAGGTGCTACTGCAACTGCAATGCTGCTGCACATCCATCTCCCTTTTCTCTGCAAGTGCCATTGTTTGCACTTTAGTTTGGACATGTAGGACTTCTTCAGGTGAAAGAAACTTAAGTCTCCTAAACCTTGGGTCAAGGGCCATTGCAAGAAGCACTGTGTTAGGAGCTGTATCTGAGAAAGAAGTCTCCTCTCTCCATTGTTCCTGTAGATGCTCCGTAGCAGTCAGTTGGAAAGCCTGGAGTGGGGCTGACTCAAAGGCAGCACTCTGGGTGGACCTCAATAGCCCCTTCACAAGTGGAGGTATAGCAGATATTGTTGTGTATTTCTGTCCACTCATGAATACAGTGGCACATTCAAAAGGCTTGAGAGCTTCTGAAAGCTCTTCTAGCAGGCTCCACTGTTCTGGTTTCAAATCCAGGTACCTTTTGCCTCTCTGTGTGACAGAGCTGTCTGACAGTGTTGCTGTTACAGGCCACCTTTGCTCAAGCAGTCGGCTTATCATATAGAATGTACTGTTCCATCTAGTGCTAACGTCTTGAACAAGGCTGTGCTCAGGTGTGGCCATTTGTTGTTGTTTGTCCTTGAGCTTTGTGCATGCCAGCTCACTTTTCTTAAAATGTTGAACTAGACATCTTGCAGCCCCAATAGCTTTTTCAATGCTTGGATGCTTCAATGCAGCATTGATCACAAGTTGCAAGGTATGGCCAGTGCAACGTACAGAGGACCATCCATGCTTCTCCACCAGGATGTTTGCCGCAGCCACAACGTTGGCACCATTGTCATGCACTATGGCAATCATTTTACTAGCAGGAATTTCAAACCTAGCTACTACCTCCTCCAACCACTCTGCAATGTTAGATGCAGTATGTCTATCCTGCAGTGGCATGGTGGTGAGGCAGATAGACTGCATGTCCCAGTCATCTGTGATGTAATGGCAGGTGATCCCAAGATCTTCTTCATTGGCTACACTTGTCCATATATCAGCAGTGAGAGCAAGTTTGCTGTGGTTTGTGTTAATTGCAGTCCTCACTTCCATGAAAGTCTCTTCATATTTTCTCTCCATGAGCTTTGTAAAATGGGTCCTTGAGGGAAGAGTGTAACCTGGATTAAAGGTGCAGATCATTCTATTGAAGCCTTCATCTTCAACCATGGACAGAGGCCTCATGTCAGTGATGATCATGTTAAGGATGCTTTCAGTCAAGACAGCTGCTTGTTGTGGTGTACATGTCTTTCTCATCATGAAGCCTGTTATTGTTTGCTGTTTCTTTCTGGAATGAGAAAGACAATATAGTATGAGTATGTGTTATAGCACAATTTACAGATAAATAAATGTCTGGTTTTATTTACAGTATTAGGTTAAGCCTTGTAAGTAGCCCAAAGAGCAGTTAAACACAAGATACACACCCATTGGCACAATATGTAGCATAGTGTGTAAAAAATACATAATTAGATTAATTTGAGTAGCTCTAATATGTTACCGTAATCCCTGTCTAAATTATGTTATTATACAGTGCAGTGTCTTCACTCATAGTTTATCAGAAAATTAAAACCTGAAGCTTAATCATTAATTACCACCATTATGTACAAGTTATATGTATTTATAAAGCACATTAAACAATGCTTAAGTTAATTAAACTGAAATAATAAGCAACACACACGTACTCCATCACTGCTAATTATCCGGTTAACAAGCAAAAAATAGCATGAACCGTGCTATGCCGGTTCACATAGTGTGAGTGCGCTGTTAGGTTTCCTCACTTCAAAACGGAACAAACTCGGGATATTGTAATGACTTACCCTGCTGTTGAGCTCCCTTCATCCTCATCGGTGACTGTATCATCACCGTGGTGCTCCCGTGCCAGGACAAATCAGTTTTGTAAAGCTTGCATGTTACACATTTTTTAGTTGTGTGAAGCATGAAGTGCTCCCACACTTTGGAAGATTTAAGCCGAACCTTCTTCTCTGCATCGGTCATATTTAATTTGTGGAATTTATTTACTTCTTAATATTAAACTTATTTGGAAGATTCTGGCTCCGCCTCGCTCCGTTCAACTCGCTCTTATTTATTTACTTTTTCCAGCGTGGACGAAGCGCCGCAGGTGACGTAAGCGGATATGACAAGGCGTGTACCACATAAATCGTGCGACACAACGAATCGATAATGAAATTCGTTGCCAACACTTTTAATAATCGATTATTATCGATTTTATCGATTCGTTGTTGCAGCCCTAGTTGGGGGGCTGTAATGGAAGTAATACGGTAATTAGGCACAACGAGATGCTTTGTTGAGACGGTGCCATATTGCTTTAAGTTGTGTGTAGGAGGGCGGAGAATAAAACAGTAAACAGTTTTGCCCATTTAGCTTTTCACTTTGTGTTCCATGACTGAAAATGAAGTGGTAGGCTGTGAGAGGCCATACAATCCAGATTTACTGGCACTGTTTCTGTAACTCATAACTTTTTGCCCATATAAACCCAGTTCCAAAAAAATGTTGGGACACTGTATGAAATGTGAAATAAACTCACTGTTGGATTGCAGTGCTATTGGGAAGGAAGATAAAGGTTACCAGGAACAATAAATGATGATAAGTTTAGACTGATATGGGCAATATTTATTGAGCTACACATACAGAAGTGGTGTCTCTCAGTATGGCGTCAGGCCACCATGTTTGCTTATGCAACATGCCAGATGATGTCAGTCTCGACATGGAGTTGTAGAGGTTCCTAATGGTGTCCTGTGATAATCCATCCCATGCAGCTTGAATATTCTCACTCAGTTCCTGCAGACTGTGCAGTAGGGGTGGAGGTGGAGTGACACCAGGCCTTCTGGATATGTGACAACAAACTGTTCACCACGGTGCCTCCACACACGGATTGGTTGGTTGTCTCCACCAAGACAAAAGCGGGACTCGCCCACCGCAGATGACCTGCTGCCATTTTGAGTCTCTCCATGACAGTCTGGCATGTCACCATTTCAGTCTTTGGTGATGTTGATGTGGTGTTAAGGGCAGTCGTTGTAACGGTCTGCATGCATGTAGTCCTGCGTCATGCAGTCGTCTGCCAATGGTGTTAGCACAAACTGGATGACTCATGGAGGACGTCACTGCTCGCTGAGATATCTGTGCTAATTACAAAGGGCAACAGGGAAAAAGGTCTGTGATATATGGACCATTTTACCCAGCTAGTTCAAACTGTGGAAGGATTCAGACCTTAGATGTTTATTACAGGTATTATTTTCCAATAGCCATTAACTGAGACAATAAGAAGCTAAAAATATACATGATTATCATTTAAAGGGTACTTCATATTGGGAGGTATCTGTCCCAAATCCTGACCCTTTAATTTACCAGCCCAACTAAAGCCTCTTTACACTGACTTACATTGAAAGTAAAGACTGTTTTTGCTGTCTCATGTAAAGTTAACTTTTTGAAGATACTTGTTTGTCTTTGGACAGCAGCAAAATATACAGTCACTTCAAATTTGATGCCTGCGACACACCTTTGCAACAAGTTGGAGCATGTTTACCACTGTGTTCACCTTTAACAGTTCTCAAAATCTAAACTCTGGGAATCCCTGAGTTCTCAAAATCTAAACTCTGCGAATCCCTGAAAACAAGCTCCTTATGTTATTATGCTGTCATTGTTTAGCCTGCAGCTGCAGGGTAGACCTGTCGCTATTTATTGCACTACACATACAGAAGTAGTGTCTCTCAGTATGGCATTGGGCCGCCATGTTTGCTAACACAACATGCCAGATGTCTCGGCATGGAGTTGTAGAGGTTCCTAATGGTGTCTTAATGGTGATGGTCTATCCCATGAAGATTGTATATTCTCACACAGTTCCTGCAGATTTCACTGCTTGATGAATGTACGAAGTCATGACTGTTGAGTCAATTCACACTCGGTTCTCCCTCTCCATGGTTTGTGTAGGTCTCCCAGATTCTCCATGTTGCTGATACGTGCCTTCTTCTATCCCCTTCCACCCACAGTATGCTATGGTAGTATCTGCATGACCTGTATGGTGCGCAATACGACGATAAGACCATCCCACTTCCTATTATTCGCATGTCAGACCCACCCACCAAGTTTCATTCCTGTCTGTTTCTGGGTACAACTATACTTTTTGCCTCACAGCAAGAAGGGCCTGGGTTCAGAAACCAGAGCCTGCTGCAGGGCTGGAAGTGGAGTGACACCAGGCCTTCTGGACGTGTGACAACAAATCATTCACCACCATGCCTCCACACATGGATTCCTTGGTCGTCTCCACAAAGACAAAAACGGGACTCCTGCTGCCATTCTGAGTGACTCCATGACAGTCTTGGCAGGACACCATTGCAGTCTTTGTCGACGTTGACGTGGTGTTAAGGGCAGTTGTCGTAACGGTCTGCATGCATGTAGTCCTGCGTCATGCAGCCGTCTGCCAAAGGCCCCCCATTGATTTTGATTTTCAGGTGTGAGTATGTGTGTAAGTGAATGTGTATGTCTGTGTGTCTGCCCTGCAATGGACTGGCGACCTGTCCAAGGTGTTTCCTGGCTTCTGCCCAGTGAGCACCGGGATTGGCTCTGGGTGTAGATGATGAGTGAGGGATGAACGTGTATCGCCTGCTTCTGTCTTTGGAAACTTTTCAGCTGTATAACTGAACACAAGCGCTCAATGGCTTAATATGATAGTCAGCTCACTTGCATTGTGCCTGTCGGTGGTTATGATGTGTACTCTAATGCTCAGGACACTTGAGTGACAGCGTGATTAATGTTATATAAAGCCCTACGCCGAGGCTCTGTGTGACCTGTGCTGCTGTGTGACATGTTCGACATGTTGTAGATTGAAAGATGAAGCCTCCGTGCAAGCTGACCTGCCATTTGCATCATAATACTGCATGTGACCACACACCTCGCCACAGGCTTTGGATATTTATAATCGCCTCCATCAGTCCTTATGTGGTCAAAGATATCTGTGCTAATTACAGAAGGGAACAAGGAAAAAGGGCTGTGATATGTGGGCCCTTTTACTCAGTTAGACCTTAGATATTTACAGGGATTATGTTCTGTAGGACATTAATTCAGATATTTTTAGTAATAAGCTAAACATACAGATGATTATCATTTAGAGGGTACCTTCTATTGGGAGGTCTCTAAATCCTGACCCCTAAATTTACACTTGGGGATGTAAACTCATTATTAGAAGAATAGTTGCACCCTGAAGGAAGTGTTGGATTGTACTATTGGGAAGGAAGATAAAGGTTACCAGGGACAATAAATGATGATTAATTTAGACTGATATGAGCAATATTTATTGAGCTACACATACAGAAGTAGTGTCTCTCAGTATGGCATTGGGCCGCCATGTTTGCTAGCGCAACATGCCAGACGTCTCAGCATGGAGTTGTAGAGGTTCCTAATGGTGTCTTAATGGTGATTATCTATCCCGTGCAGCTTGTATATTCTCACACAGTTCCTGCAGATTTTACTGCTTGATGAATGTCCGCAGTCGTGACTGTTGGGTCAGTCCACACTTGGTCCTCCCTCTCCATGGTTTGTGTAGGTCTCTCAGATTCTCCATGTTGCTGATGCGTGCCTTCTTCTATCCCCTTCCACCAACAGTATGCTATGGTAGTATCTGCATGACCTGTATGGTGCGCAATTCAATGATAAGACCTTCCCACTTCCCAGAGCCCTACGATGTGACCCCTATTATTCGCATGTCAAACCCACCCACCAAGTTTCATTCCTGTCTGTTGATTCTTTCTGGGTACAACTATATTTTGTATGATCAGTATAGATAAATAAATCTGGTTCCATTGACTTACATTAAAGTTAAATTAGGTTTTTGCCCTCTCCTGTAAAGTTGCCATTTTGGAGATACTTGCCTCTCGGACAGTGACAATGTGTTGTGTTTGGATGCTGGTATGCTGGTCCATCATCATGACCATACTGGGTAACTAGATAAGCCAGCACTAGACTAACATGGAATTCATGCTGATTTGTGCCATTTTTATATCAGCAGGGTTTTATAGCTAAAAGCAAAGAAAATTGAATTATTTTAATGTTATATTGTTTTTTTTTAACTGGTGAAATACTGACTGCAGAGATGAATAGTTTTAAGTAGTAATCTTGGCAGTCTAAGGCTTTTTGGCACAGTACTGTATGTGTTGTTCCAGCTGAGATAATGGGTAGTATAAAGTAAGATACCTTGCTAAAGAAACACATGCTCACCCAAGAGACTTACTGTGGCTATTTTTCTCAGCAATGTTTTGAGAGGACGTTGAGGTGGACGTTTCACATAATTTGGCAGGTTTTTAAATCGAGCTATATGGATGTAAGCTGCTTTTGCATGCTTCTGATCTGCAGGATAATAATAGCTGCCTAACGTCTAGTGCGTTCAGCCCAACTGTAGTGCTGGGATCATTATAAATCTCTGTTGTTTCGAAAGATGGTGGTAGGGAAAGTTATTGGCTAGGGGCAGACACTGGTTTTCAGCCGGAAATAGGTAGGCTGGGGCAACGGCGGGAAATGGTGGTGCTTTAAACGCTGCATGTTGGAGTCTTCTTCGAGGGAGGTTTGCTCTCTCCTTGGGTCTCTCTCTCTCTCTCTCTCTCTCTCTCTCTCTCTTTCTCTCCTCTCTTCTGTGGTCACCATTGCATCAACATATAAAACCTGAATGCTTCCATTAACTTGGCTTGTGCTGGCCGACTACGGGTTTATGGACTGAGCTGGCCCCTTTCGAGGTGATTCGGAAACTCGGACTTCAGGTGAGTTGGTCTCTCCGTGGGTCCAACCAGTTTTATGTACACACCTTTACGTAGGTTCACGTCTCACGTCAAATTGCAACACGTAGGGGCAGTGTGTCTTAGTTACAGACAGGGTCAGGATTACGGATGTACCGATCCAGCTTTTCTAGTTCCGATACCAGCACGATACATAAACTTTGCATATCTGTCGATACCCGATATCGATCCGATACCATTTTTGAATGAATAAACTGTATACTTCACCATGTTGGAGCGACGTAAGGCACCAGGATTGACATAAACACTACTTTACTAAGCTCACTCCTACAGCTCACGCTCTGGCTCACTCCATGTTGTTGTTCCTGTTGGTAAGTCAAGTCTACTGTAAGGTCTTGGGTTCCTGCAGATCCACCTCCGGCCACTCGGGGGAGACAAAGGGCAATCAAGCGGCAAATGCTAACACCTGCAGCTCACGCTATTTAAGCGTGAGAGTGCCAGCTCTTGGTTGCTCAGTCTCGAGTTCATGTTGCCACATGCACATGTCTCTCGTGACTAGCCCGTAGAAGGTTTCGAGCCTCTCAAGGCAGGTTGCTTCTCCTCCTCTTCAGAGAACACTTTTCAAAATTCAGGCGTTGGGATCATTCATTGTGAAGGTCCTTTTCGTTTGAGGAAATCGTTTTCTTTGCTCCGTTGAGCACACCAGTTTTTCCTTCCCCGTGTGTAAGGTTTTCCTCTGGACATTGAGCTTGTTCTGCTGGGGAACTGTTAGCTCACCTCGTCGCGCACTGGTCTGTGGTCACAGCGACCACGGTTTGAACCTCATGTGAGGTGCAACAGTTCCCCTGCACCCTGCAAACATGCTATTGACAGCATAGCACGCAACACATAGCACAGAGTGGGAATCGGCCTAATTATCTGATACCCGATCCAGCCAATTTAATTAATATCAGAGCCGATATCCGATCCTAATATCGGTTCGGTGCATCCCTAGTCAGGATATCTTAATTAAACCCTAGACAGTTTGGTGGTTTGACTCCATGTGCCAGTCGTTCCTGGGTTTGTAACACTGTATATTGTGATAATGAAGACGGAGACGATGATAATGATGGGGTACTACGGGAGTCACTGTTGGGCTTTTGCATGGAAGATTATGATTATATGTAGTAATATTGTCAGTTACTACAGTTCCAGTGTAATGACAGTTTCCCTTTAATAACAGACCCTAACCCGCATAGAGAAAAACATAAATATCATTAATTCCTTACGATCCATATAAAGAATATAGTCCCTGTTTGAGTTCTTCATTTTTAATGTGTTTGCAGAAACAAATTTATTTACGTATCGTCGCTGTCCAAAGAACAACAGGTATCTCCAAAATGGCAACTTTACAGGAGAGGCCAAAAACCTCATTTCATTTCAATGGAACCAGGCGTCTTTCCAAGCAGTTTTGGACCATTTCTGTTGGTCCATTCTTCATGAAATTTCCACACAGTGTAAATAGCAGCTCATGTGATCAAATGAGGCATAAAAGTAAAAATCAACAAAAATGGAGATGCATGTTTTTCTTTGGACAGCGACAATATTCATCCCCATTTAGCCAACAGCAGTTTAGCCCCGCCCATTCACACTGAAGTTACAAGGAGTGTTGGAACAAAGATCATTGATATAAATCAGCCTACATCATACATCAACAACCAGAAGGGGGAAGTTTGCTGGGCTGTTGCTATGGTATTCCAAGTGGTTGCTAAGCAGTAACTAGGCCATTGCTATGGTTTGTATGTAATGTCTATAGGGGGCAATGTGAGAGATGTCCAATGTGACATCATCTGTGGCAGTTAGTTAGTAGTATCGGTTTCAGCAGATGCTGTACAAAAACTGTATTATAAGCAACGTGTGACGTGTGACAATAAACCGCTCATGTTGGCGCTGACCACGTTGCCTCCACACACGGATTCGTTGGTCATCTCCACCAAGACAGAAGTGGTACTTGTCACTGAAGATGACCCGCTGCCATTCTGAGTCACTCCATGACAGTCTGGCACGACACCATTGCAATCTTTGGTGAAGCTGACGTGGTGTTAGGGGCAGTCATTGTAATGGTCTGCGTGCATGTAGTCCTGAATTGTGCAGCCGTCTGCCAATGGTGCTGGCACAGGATGACTCCAGGATGACTCCTTGAGGGCATCTCTGCTCGCTGAAGGTCTGTAATCGTGGCTGTTGGGTCAGTCAGGTATCAGCGAATTAATCAGCGAAACGTGAATCATTCGCATGTCTCACAATTGCAAACCTACCCACAAAATTTCAGTCCTGTCGGCTGATTCCTTCTGGGGGCAGCTATTTGTGCAGCTCTTCTTTTGATGAAGAGTGTATAAATTATGAGTGTTTTTGGTACATAAACCCTACAAATTTCATAATTGCACTTTGAGGATAAAACAGAATGCAGGAACAAATGTCCCTTTAATCTCCATTTAGCAGAACTGCTTATGTACTGAATAACAGCTAATTAGAAACAGCACCAGGCACACCTTATTTATTATTTATCTTTATCTTTTTATGTCTACTTTTGTGTATGCATGCTTTCATGCATGTATGCATGTATGCATTTGTTCATATAGCTATCTGTCTGCACAATTCTTTTATCTATTTCATGCAGGTTTAACACCAGAAGAACTTGTTGCATGATTTATTACTTTGAGTTGGGGGAAAAACGATCTCTTTGTTAATCAGCTCTGAAATGCCTCTTTTGGAATGAACTACATTGCTGATCATTTTGCAAACATGGAAACATGATCTTGTGTTCAGCGTAATGCTCAAAGGGCTGAGCATTCGTCTGCTTCCATGCTACATTTGAAGTCTTATATGCCTTTGTTTAATGAATGGGTAGTTGCGCTTCACTTGTGGTGTGTGATCATAGTGATGCATTAGACGTAAATAAGGCTTTCATGATAAGGCCATATAACATGATAAGATCTAATTACAGTGTCGTAGCATTGCTATAAGCAGTTATAACAATCATAAGAACCACAAAATGTAGTTTACTTAAGCACTTACTTAAGAAAATGTCTGTTATTAGAGTGTCATGAAATTGCCATAAGCCATGTCATACGTCCAGAAGAGGGAAGATTTGTTTTTTAATCTTTTTGTTTAATAATGAGAAAAGAAGGTGTGGAAGTAAATGGTTAATGGCCTTTTTTCTGCGGTGAATGAAGCTGTTTTTGTGGCGTTCTGGTAATGTGGAGTTCTGGTGGTCAGCTCTTGTTTGAAGTGATGCTTGAACACTTTTAATTACAGTAGAAATGAAATCCCCTTCAAAGCATAACAGTTCTTTTATGGATGCAATGATATCTAGTATCTGTATCAGCCATGACATAATTGAGTAGTGCCTAATATTTTTGGGAATCTGTCGTCCAATACATTTCTTGCCGTCTCACCTTATTATCTAAAAACATTGCTGCATTTAGCGTCATTGTTTCAGATGACGGCATTCCTGAGATATGTTACACTACTTCTCTTAGCCAGCCACATGTGGAAGATTCATTCACAGATTCAATTCCTGTTTTCTGTAGTTCGAGTGCCACCTGTTAGAACATACCAGAACTTTTCAACCTAATCTCTATCTGCCACATCTGTGATGTATGGTCAACATTATTTATTGATTGATTGATTGATTCATCGATTCATTGATTTGTTCGTTCGTTCGTTCGTTTGTATTAATACTTTTCATTCTATTTAACTACATGTGATAGCAAGGTAGTAAGAATGACTTATTATTAATACATACAACAAAACAGACATATACACACATGTAAACACGTATACACACTAATATCACCAAATATCAACATTTTGAAGCATTTCCCTGTAGTTTGAAATGGAACAGAACACATGTTGACTCCAAATGCTGCCACTGGGCCGAATTCTATATACAGTATATTGCCTTGGAAATGTGCTTATTACACCTTAATTGCCTTATTAAAATACCCATTTGAATGTGCTTAGCAGGCCTTAGCAAGGTGATCGTTGATAAACTTATTGTTACATTATTAAATTGTAACTGGAGCCAATTAATCAGTTTATAGCATTTACTGTACAATGCTTTTATTATTAAAGCTCGTATTAAACGTTAACAAGCTAAGATATTAACTTACTACTTATTATCACTATACCACTATTATATTACTTATTATGCTCATTGTTAAGCTTTAATTGGGGTGAATCCAATATTTTATGAAGTTATTACTGTTTATGTATCTTTATTTGTGAATTCTTCATAGATTTGAATATCATGTATTATGTCTTCAGTCTTATTTTTATGCCCTTATCATTAAACCTTATCAAGTCAATTACCAGTGACTGACTTTCCAAGATGCTAATAACAAGCCAGTAATTGGTAATTAATTGACCAACAATTACAACATTATTAATCAGTAACTACAGCACATTTTCCAGAGCTCGTACAATGCTGCATAGTGCCTAAGAACACCCTTCCCTGTGATAAGATCGCCGTAACTCAAGGCCTCCTGTGGCTTTCTGCTTTAATTCACCCTACGTACTGCTTGATAATGTACTAACAGTCAGCCTGTTAACCACCAAGTACTTTCTGTTTGTTAAGGCTTAATTAGAGCTTTATAAGCCCTCTGGAAAATGCTTAACTTACCCAAATTACTGCTTAATAATGTTGTAAAAGGAAGCCAATTAATTGCGAACGACTGGCTTGTGAATGCTGCTGAATAAGCACATTACATTACAGTGCCCCCTGTACTGAAGCGTTACTTTGTTTTGTTGGGTGGTTCCATCGTTTCATAAGATCATCTTGGGTATTTTGAGCCATATTTGATCTTCTGAGATTTACTGTTATTGTGTGAAGGCTGTTCATATACAGTTTCAACTTTTCAAATGGTTGTTTCAGCAGCTGCCCAGTGGTGTCTGTTATAAGTCGGTTTCAAAGCACATGTGCTGAAGTCCCAGTATTCTGGTAACACTGTCTATGAATCAGGCATCCATAATGTGCTATCAGTAAAGCATTATAAAGCATAAGACTTAATAGATCTTACTGAAAGCACTTATAACGCATTATGGATACCTGATTCATGGAAAGTGTTACTGTTATTCTCTCCATTGTGATCAATATAATAATATAGATATATAGTGTAGACAGAGATTAGGTTGAAAAACCCTGGAGGAATCCACTTACACATCGACATTGTACCATGTCCAGACATCCAGGTTGCTGGGCCTGAAACCTAAAGCTGATCTAGGTGCTTTAATTAGTACTTAATTACTCAGACAAGCTTATAGAGTTTTCCAGGCGGCTTCACGTGGCTCCTGTAAATGTTGCAGCGAGTTGTTTGCTCGTGATGTTTAATTTAGAAATGTCAGTCTCTTTCATATTTATGAGCGGTGGTCTATGTGAGGCGGGCCGGAGTAGGACAGAATGTGCTATTCGGAGTGCACAGACAGGTGACCTTTCTGACTGCTTCACTCAGCATAGCCCAACCTGCTTTAATGTGGCTGGATGGGAATTCAGAGCTGGACGGAGGCACTCTCCCCAGTGTGCTCGACCCATGCGCTTAGTCCATAGAGTCAAGATTATGAGTTAAGGCTGGCTGATGTATCATTAACTGACTCCTGTCATGGTTTTAACTGAGCAATGTTGATATCACTGGAGATGATAATCAACAAAGCACAAAATAGGTTCTTCCCTGAGGATCATGACCAGTCTATGGATGTTTTAAAGGAGTCACCACCTACATTTTTTCCAATTTGCATGGGCTTTATGTACCAAAAACAGTATATGTTATGTTTTGTTACCATGCCTTTAGGACTTGATGTATGTAAATGTGCTCTGCTTTGATTGGTTGCCGTGTACAGTACAGTGAGGCTGAAACACACCTTATAATGATAATGTGGATTGTCTGGACTAAACTGTTCGGTAGGTGAACAGGCAGAGATATGCTACATGTTATGCAATGTTTTTGCAGCCTGTTTCCACATATGGACTGGGGGAAATCACAGAGTGCAAACACAAGCTGTATTATAAATCCCATGATATAGAATAGCAGAAATCAGAGGTGAATTGTTTTCTTGTTCTTCACCAAGTCTTGGCATTTCTGGTCCCAACTGAAGGTCTAGCACTAATAAGCTTACCAGAAAAAAAAATTGTCACCTTGCGTGTAGTAGTAACTTGAGGCTCCTGCAGATGGTGCTGCACAGGGATAATGGCGCTATAAATACCTGCGGGGTGTGAGTGACGGGATTCATAGATTGAGAAGAGGTGGTACAGTGCAGTGAATGTCTCGTTCCATATGTGGAAAATGGGTCACAAAGCAGATGTTAATGATGGGCTAAAAGGAGTGATTGCATTTTTGCGTGTCAAAGGTGTATGGAAGCGTACAGTAGTACAGTTCTACCAGCAGTGTCTAAAATCCCAGTCTGCAGGAAATTCTCCTCAGAACTGTGCCAGGGAAGGCATCCACCAAATCTGGCCCAACTGAGCAATTCTTTGATGCTAGAATGTCTGAACATTGATGTGGCCGACATCCAGAAACTTGTCCAGTCCATGCTAATTCAAATCACAGCTGTTATTCGTACTTGTGGAGGTATGACATGCTATTAGGTACATTTCAGTCACAGGTGTGAACTCAGTTACAGTCAGTAAATTCAGAAGCAATATTATGTGTTGTAATGTATTGCATATTTAAAACACTTTGTGTCATGTGGCATGTATATGGCATGTCTTGCAGGGTCCGTTGTGTTCTTGTAATGATAATATCTGCAAACAGCTTGTTACATTTCTGGCACTAGCTTCTGGAGCTAACAAAGTTACTCCCCATTAAAACCCAGTCCAAATTCCTCTAGTCTGGCCTCTTGTAAAGTACCGAGTACAGTCAGTAACCCTAGCAACACAACCTAGCTAGAGAAGCAATTGTTTTAAATGTTTCATTTCACTGCTTGTGTTTTCCATAGGTGTTTTTTGTGGGGGGCGGGGGATGTTCAGCCATGCATACTTACATTACATTCATGGTCTAGCTTGTTGTCCATCAGATAACATCAACGAGCACATCATCATTCCCTATGTTATGGGGCATTGAAATGGTTTTAAAATGCCATGCTTAGTTTGTTCCCACTACTGCAGCCATAAGCCCTATTTATGCATAAGGTTACATCAGCGTGATGTGACGGGCACAGCACTTCCAAACAATAACCATGTGCGGCTAAATGGCATAAAGACTGCCATTAAGCTAGTAAAGTGGCTATATATAACTAATGATTCCCAACACTATAGAAAACATGTTACTGTGCTAGAGGTGCTTGTAATTCTGACGTCACCGAAAATGTTGTGGATTTCAGTAGTCTTCTTATGAACTTGAGGATTGAGTCTAACTGAGCTCCATTTTAGCTGTTAGCTTTGTCTTCAGCTTACAATAAAAAGGAGGCACCATTGAGGTCAGTTTCTTAAACGCCAGTTTCTTGTTTTAATGTTCCCATTCCATCTTAAATGGTGCAGCGGGTACATTCTAGCGCCAGCCAAGTGGGAGAATTTGAAGAAGAAGAAGCTGGCAAACAGGAAGCCAACTTCAGCCTGGTCTGTTTACCACTACCCTATTACATTACTGAGATGGCGATTTGAGCAGGAGGGAAGTCTGAGTCTTGGGAAAATATAGAAGGATGGAACTATGGAGATGGCAGATTTGTGCTGGATGAAAATCACATATCTCAACAGTTATCACTCAGATTGCAGCACCTCTACAGGTAAAACTAATGCAGCTCAATTATTAATAAAAAAAAAAGTAATTCATTAATAAAACATACCATATATATATAAATATATATATATATATATATAGTAGGTTAGATTACTTTACTGTAATTGTGTTTTACACAACGAAATTCCTGCACAGCATAAAAACGTAACTAAGATATATACATAAAGGAAGAAAAGACCTACATCACATACATTCACCACCATATCATTTATACAGTTCCAGACATTCACATAATTTCCACATATGCTTAAGCATTAAAAGATATTGCCCTTGTATAAAATGATCATAAATAAAAAACAACGGGCTGTCGTACATCATAGCAGAGCTGTTGTAATCATAGCAGTATGGTATCCTTATCCATTTGCTGTGCTGCTTTCTCACGGTGTGTGTGCCTGTCGGTGTTTTAATGTTTGTCCCTTTGTTTATACTGATAGAAATATTCTTCTACAGGAATAATAGAAGAGGTCGGCCTTTTGGCCCTGGTATCTTGCTTCCAGTTCCCGCAATGCATCTGATGTTAAATGTCAGCTTTGGCTGTTCCGACAAGTATTGTTTTTGCTTCATTTCCTTTTGTTGGGGATATGCGTCAGGAGACTGATCATAAATCACATTTTGCACATGAGCGAGCGTTGAGGATTTGTGTTTTTTTTTTCCTTCTGTTTTCCAGCTTTTATTGACAGCTTCGTGGCCCTGCAGTTGTTTTACCAGTGGGGTGATTAAAGTCCCTCCGCTTCGCCTTCAAGAATCCGCTTGCCTGTACTCTATCGATTAAAAGGCAAGGAAAAGAGAGAGCAGGGGAAAGAAAGAGTGCTTATATATTCTTTATAGATTCTTTCTACAGAATATATATATATTTATATATGTGTGTGTGTGTATATATATTGTATATATATATAGCATAAAACAAGAAGTGCACCCAGAAGGAATCAATCGACAGAAATGAAACTTGTTGGGCAGGTTTCACATCATGAGACATGCGAATGATTCAAGTTCCACACTCAGCTGCACACGAGACGTAACCAAGGACGGGCCTTGTCGCTGTTTCTGACAGTGAGCAGTGATGACCTCTGTGAGTCATCCTGTTAGTGCCAGCACCACTGGCAGACGGCTGCATGACACAGGACTACGTGCACACAGACCGTTATGACAACTGCCCTTAACACCACATCACCGTCACCAAAGACTGCAATGGTGTCGTGCCAGACTGTCATGGAGTGACTCAGAATGGCAGCGGGTCATCTTCAGTGACAAGTCCTGCTTTTGTATTGGTGGAGATGACCAACAAATCCGTGTGTGGAGGCACCGTGGTCAGCACCAAGATGAACCATTTGTTGTCACATGTCACATGGTGTCACTCCTCCTGCACCTACCGCACAATCTGCAGGAAGTGTGTGAGAATATTCAAGCTGCATGGGATGCATTATTACAGGACACCATTAGGAACCTCTACAACTCCATGCCGAGACGTCTGCCATGTTGTGTTAGCATACTGAGAGACACTGCTTCTGTATGTGTATCTCAGTAAATATTGTGCATATCAGTCTAAACTTATCATCATTTATTGTTCCTGGTAACCTTTATCTTCCATCCCAATAGCACTGCAATCCCACACTTCCTTCTGGGTGCAACTATTCTTTTGAAGATGAGTGTATCTACGTCCATGTGCACCCACTATTTCTGTGGATATTACTGATCCCTTCCCACAGTTCCTCATCTGTCCGGACATCTGGTGTTTATCCCTGGTTTCTATCATAATGCCTATTCAGGCATGTAATTGCTAAATTAACACCCAACTCAAATGTCAATCCTGATAGTGATGCTTAGTTTTTCCCCATAATCATCATAACAAGTGGCAATCTTGGGATTTGGGCTCTATTAGTGACAAATCTAAGGTAATTCCTGTGTTGATTCGCAAGGGCACAACTGTTTTGGGGAAGCATCGTGGTCTGAAAAAGCTCTTGAAAATAATCACCTTACGCATCTGGAAAGTTGATCACACATGCGTGCAGCGGTGGTTTGTTAGCGCCAGTTAGCGCCGTCCTTCCCCAGCCGGCAAATGCCGTTGGAAAAAAGGGTTAATGGAGACACGGGAATGACTTGCGACAGTGCAATTTAGAAATGCCTTTATTCCCTGTGGGACCAAACAGCACTGCATATTTATGTCATAAAAGCAGCATTTCACCTGTAAACCACATGTTCTAGATAAGAGTATTCTGTGTGCGCGCCCTGGAGTAGGTCCATTGGGACAGAGGAGGCGAAACATAAGCATTGCATTGGAATTGCATGGAATGGAAAAGCACCATCCGACCACTTCATTAGGGGTACCTCACTTGTATCTATCTGCAGGCATCATCCACATTATCAGCTCCACTTACCATATAGGTGCACTTTGTCATTCTGCAGTTACTGATTGTTATCTTTATGTTTCTCTGCATACTTTGCTGATAGTCCAGAGTCACACTGGACCACCACCACTGAGCAGGTATGACCTTGCAGCTTAGTTTCCATCTGCTAGTGCTGCTCTGGTTACTGTTGAATTTGCTTCTTCTAGCTTAGTCTTAAGCCCTATTGGTAAGGTTTGGTTTTACATGCGGAGGTCGGCATAAATGACTGAGATGGGAGTGTCCACTCGATTTACCCACTGCTGTCACCTCCTAAAAACATGCACTACACAATGACTTACTTAAAGCTGCCAGAAGCGTCATGCCTCTGATGAGTCTTTTGGCTTGTCTTCTGGATTTACACAAAACCTATAGCCATAGACTTGAATGACCTGAAGTATCTGTGCCATGTACTCATATACTCTTGCTTTATAAAGTAGTAGGTATGTCATTATAAAGACTTAAGAGACATTATACAAGCTTATGCCAGATATCATAAGCTGTTATGTATGCTATGTAGCACTTTACGTAAATACATTTCTAGAACTTTTTGAACAGAAAGGTATATCAAATGTCTATGTGGGAATGTTTTTGGTTCATTCGTACTTAACCGACGAAGTGGTAGGTTTTCCGAAGTGGTAACGATACCTGTGTTTTCAGCTGTTAGCCCAGAAGAGGCTGTGGTTCTTCTTGTTTTTAGCAAATTAACAATAAAGCTGGGTTATGGACTGTAACCTCAGATTGTCCCGAGAATTCAAAGCATTGCAGTAATCTGGCAGTTCGCTTTTATGCCCTACATATAGCCAAAAAAATAATATCAAAATACCAAAATTAAAACCAACAAACCGATATCTGAATATTCAGGTCCAGCCCTAGAACCTTCATGCTCTGTTGTAGTTCCTTTATAACAGTGGTGCAGAACTCCTGAAGTCCTGGAGGGCCGGTATCCAGCACAGTTTGGTGGTTACCCTCAACATAACCACTAAGGCTGGCAATTAACAGATGAGTGTCTCTCCAGGACCGGAAATGTGCACCCCTGCTTTCGAAGCTTACAGGGTCGTAGTTGCTCTAGAACATTCCCACTCTGCTCTAGAGGTTCTAGAACACTCTGTAATGCTAGAGTGTAATGGTTTGCGTTCCTGGAATTGAGCAACTGCTTGGTGTCTTCTACTGTAAATGAGTGTTGCGTCTACTGGTTTCAAGTTCTTCTCTAAGTAAAAGGGAACATTTTGAACATCGTGGTGAAAACGATACAGATGCAGCCCAGAGGCCGACGACAGCTGGAGTATTCCTTTAAGCGTCTACAGGAGCGACGGAAGAAACCAAGGCAAAAACGAGCCCTTCTTTCAAGCAGTCTCTTTAATTCCCTCAGTAGCTCTCCAGCTAAAGCTGTCTTCACCGGTACGCAAGAAAAAGAAAGAGAGAGAGAAGGAGAGAGAGATAGAGGGAGCAAGAGGAAGAGGAGGAGGAGGGGAGGAAAAAAAGCGCAAAGCGGTAGACGAGTTGTCACGCTGAGTAATTAGTCTCCGCTGGGCGAGAAAGTGGCTGAATGTTGTGACACACACCAGATTGTCCACAAGTCCACTGAGAGACCCTGTCACCAGCCTGTGGGTCCATGCGGGGACAAATAAGACACGCACACATATATATATATTATGCTCTTTCTCCCTCCCTTCATCTGCCAGAGCTTTGGCTGCCAGCCAACACACGCCAGCGGCAGCGGTGAGGATGTCGTCTAGGCTTCGTCATTTCCTTACTTTCTACCTTAGTCTTCCTTTACGGTTTTGTGTTCTGTAATACGAACCTTGCAATCACTGCTAATGCCTCCTCTGTCCTTGTCCATCAGCGAAGAAGCCCTTTCCTCGTCACTCAGCCTTCTTTGTTCTGTCACAACAGAGAGTCCATTCCGTAAGCACCACAACGGGCGATCCGCGATTTGTTCCAGACCTCCCTTTCCTCGCGTGCCAACCTTTTCATGCTGCGTTTTAATTACTGGCGGATGCCGGAGAACGTCCACACCGATAAATGAACGTCCACACCGAAACGAGAGCTGCAAAAAAAAAAAAACACAGGGAAAGCCAGGGAAAGGGCACGGCTAGGCCCCGTTTGTTGTCTGTCCGTCCGCCCGCCTAATCCAGTCCCTTTGATAGGTGGCTTTACCGAGAAGGTAAATGACAGTTTGTGACAGAGTGCTGTGAGGTGGAAATCATTACTGTTACCCAGAGAGATTATGAAGTGTGCCGGAGACAGACAGGGTAAGGGTGAGGTGAGCAGGTCTGAGGAAGACGAAAAAGACGAAGGTCAGCACTTTGATAAAGGTTAGGTCTACCCACCAACCCCCACCCCTGTCCCCGTCAGCGTCAATATGTCAGTGGATTTAGAGTCCTAGTGCAAGCGTATGCTCCGAGTTACTTCCCCCCCCATTAAACCCTTTTTAATATGTTCTTTCGCACTGACAAAAAAGGCACCGCTATCAGACTCTACTATTTGGCTGCTAGTGACCTGCTCTTTCTTGCTCATCAAACGAGGTGCTGGAAATGTCATTAAAACGTGCACGTTTTCTGCCGTCCCTTATGAATTATGGCTTGAACGCTCTGACAAGGTGGCATAACATCCCTCTAATTCAGTGCATCGATTTGCATGCGTGAGAACGTAATTAATCTTGATGGGGTTTTTAAGTCACCTCGTTTCTGAGTCATGCCATTAATTCTGTTCAAGTGTCAGTGCCGCTGTTCGCAGGTGGAGAAGTAACAATGGAATTGCAAATTTAGGTGAATGAGCACAAACAACTTGGTATGAGAAGTCATTAATGGGTAGGGATGGAGGTGAGGTTATTTAAAACAGCAGCCCAGAGGTTTTCTTGTTATGTCTAAAGGTCTTCTTCTGTTTGAAATGTTTCCTTTTCCATAGAACATCAAATATGTTTGGAATGATTTTAGATTATTTACATGAGGAATCTTCTGGCTGTGCTAGCATTACTCTTGGACCTGCAGAATTGATATACTTGCTCTAGAACCTTCTGGCAGGCTGCTGTAGGGTGGCCACTTTTATAACCCCAAAAAGGAGGACATCCCACCCCTAAAGGAGGACTTCAGAAAAGGTGGTGGTGGGGGGGTGGGGGTCAGGCACAGTGCTAGAACAGAATTAAAATCATAACTTAACCTATATAACACATAAATGAATGCTTTACTGACCTAACTGGGTAGAATGGATGACATTCGTGAGTCAGACGGGAGCTTACTAATTGACTAGTGGTTGACCTATCGGTTGACCTACCGGTTAACCTGCGGTTAGCTGGTAGGCGAGTCACAATGTCACATGACCTTGTTAAACCAATGAAATGTAAGGCATGTCTTTTGACACAAACATGAGCCAATGGCACACATAATATGGTTCGCGAGTGAACATTTTTAATAATTGTTCATCCCGAAAAGAGGACTACTAGGCGTCCGTGCAGGTATTGCGCCGGACAGAGGACTAGGGGTTGAAAAACCTGACTGTCCGGCCTACAACCAGACGTGTGGCCACCCTAGGCTGCTGTAGTAGCTTTCAACCTCTTTACTGGGTTCATGTTAGTTTTATAGATGCTCTAGAAAATTCTGGCAGACTGCTGTAAAAGCTTTCAAGCTCTTTACTGGCCTCATGCTATTTTCATAGCTGTCAGGCTGCCTTTTCTATGCTGTAGAATCTTCTAGATTCACCCTTGTTACTTCAAGAACTTCCTGTCTCTGCATCTGTAGCTCTAGAATATTCTGCTTTCACTCTATTTTAATTTTGGTTTAGTTACTCTATCATCTGGATTTGCCTTTGGTCAAGAACCATTTGGCTTTGCACCAGCTGCTCTAGTATATACTGGCCTTGTCCTAGTTTCCTAGTTGCTCTAGAACCTACTGCCACTATTATAGTTAGTCTTGAATGTTCTCGCTCCCTAGCAGTTATGAGAGAAACTTATGATGCTGCCTCAGTTGTTGTAAAACCTTCTGGTTTCACTCTAGTTGCTTAAGAACCTTCTCTTCCAATTTTAGCTTAGTCGTTGTCATTGCTGTGGGATTTTCTATTTCTCCATAGTTGTTCTAGAACCCTCCTATTGTTTTTAGATGCTCAACAACCTGTTAACTTTACCTAAGCTTCTGGATTCACCCTAGTTGCTCAAGAACCTAGATGCTCAAAAAATCAGTTGCTCTAAATATTCTGGTCTTGGTCTCCTAGATACTGTAGAGCCTTCTGGCTTGTGCCGACTGCTCTAGAAGCTTTTAAGCTTTTTACTAATGTCTCAAATATATTTTGCCCCCATCCTAGTTTCATAGTTACTCTAGAACCTAGTGGCACTGGTCTGAATGCTCTAGAATCTTCATACTTCATTGTGCTTGCTTTAGAACCTTCTGCCTTAGTTGCTCGAAAACCTTCTGGTGCCACTGTAGTTGCTTAAGACATTTTTGGTTTAGATGCTCTAGAATTGTTGCTCAGGAACTCTCTGGCTCTACAACAGTTGCTCTAAAATATTCTGCTTCTACTTTGTTGCTGAAAAACCTTCTCTTCTAACATTGGCTTAGTTACTCTAGAATCTCCTGGATTTGCCCTAGTTGCTGAAGAGCCTCATGGCTCTGGACCAGCTGCTCTAGAATAATCTGGCCATATCGCCTTTTTGTAGTTGCTTTAGGTCCTTCTGGCATGGGCCTTTTTGCTCTAGAACCTAGTTTCTTTAGAATCTTTTGGCACCATCTTAGATGTTCTAGAACTCTCTGTTTCTGCCATAGTTGCTCCAGAACCTTCTCACTCAGCTCCACTTGTTCTAGAACCTTCTGCTTCCACCTCAGAACTTACTGCCCAGTAAGTTTCTAGTTTGGTAGTTTATGATTTTTTTTTATGTTGCCAGTTTTGACCTTGCCTGTTTCCTCACTTTCCGGCTATGAACATGGCTGTGTTGACCCTATCTGCCTCTGTTTTGACCCCTGCTGCCAATACTGACCACAATTACTGGAAAAGCCCTAAAAAAATAGATACGGCTCTTATGCCTGACCTGCTCAGGCTCCAGTTCCAAACAGAGATGCTGTGGTCATATTTATTTCAGGGTCAAATGTCTGCTGAAATCTACCTTTAGTGTCATTGTAAGCTTGACCGTATGGACAAGAGGAAGCCGGTAGATCCATTCATGGAGAACACTGGCCTCTTTGGAACATTATTGTACATGTAAAAGCCTGTCCATGCCAGTCCCCCCACCTCTTTCGGCATCTTCCTACCAGCCATAAGCACATCAAGACCATCAACCATGACTTACATAACTACAATAATGATAATAGTGGCCTGTGAGTGCGTTTCAAATGGGCCACGCCGCTTTAATCATTCAGCTAATGGAGCAGGACGATTTAATCATGTGGGCTTTCTGCCTTTCATCAAAAAGGAGAATGTGGAAACAGACATGAATTAGTGAAGTGGTCAGAGCCTTCTCACATTCCGTTTGATGGCATTTAATTGAACTAAAAAGTTCAACATTTCATCCCCTTCCTTAAAATGTATGTTCTTTCCCCCCATGCTGCATTTCTTCCCGTTTCTTTCTTGTGGGTCACTAATTATTCCCAGAGTAATCTGTACGCTTGTCAAAGCCTAGAATCATGCAAGAAAGTTTGACAGCATTTCTGACTTAAGAATACAACTTCTAATGCTGGAGGTTAGCATGGCTTTGGACTGATTCAGTGAGACGAGTCATCATAAATTCTCTTTGTCAAGTTATTGTTGTTCTCAGCAAATCACTAGCTCTGCTGTTGTTAGCTAGTGTTTACTTTGGCGTAATGAAGGAGAAGTAATGGAAGAAGAAAGAGAGAAAAAAAACACTTTATGAAATCTTAATGAAATGTCCACGGGTGTGTGCTATATTTGTATGCAATATGCATGCTTAAAAGAATAATACATCCCCTAAGAACTGCAGAGAACAGTGTCGATTTTTTTGGTTGTTCCGGTTCGTTGTATGCTACTTTAATGCTGTGGTTTTTATGTCCTCAAGACATGTTTTGTATTGTCTTTTGACTTTTGTTGGCTTCAGTAATATTAGTACACGGACTGGTTTCAGGACTGGTTGTGAACTTGATAAAACATGTTCTTACACTTGTCTTGGACTGGATAATATTTATATTTGGACAGCATTTCTACTTGCACTGGTCTCGGCCTTTGACTTGTATTCACTTGTATTGCCTCTACAGTTTTCTTATTTTGGACTTTTTGGACTCTTTGATAATATTCTTACTTGGGCTTGCTTTGGACTTTGTGCTTGAACTTGGCTTAGACTAAGTACTATTTGTACTTAGCTTTGTCTGTGTTTCAGTGGTGTTTGCACTTGGACTGGTCTTGCAACTTGTCTCAGACTTGATTGTATTTGTACTTGGACTTATATTAGACTCAATAGTATTTGTATTTGGACTTGTTTTGGACTTGTTAATATTAGTACTTGAACTTCTATTGAACTAATATTTGTACTTTTCCTGGTCTTATTATTAGTGCTTGAACTTGAACTGTGTTTCAACAGTATTTGCACTTGTACTGACATTGGAACTTGTCTCGGACTTGATTGTATTTGTACCTGTATTTGAACTTGTATTAGATTTAGTAGTATTTGTTGTTAAATCTGTCATGGACTTGATAGTGTTCTTGCTTGGACTCACTTTGGACTCGAGACCATTTGTACTAGAACTTGTCTTGATCTTATGGTGTTTGTTTTTGGTCTTGTCTTGAATTCTATAATTTCTGTACTTGAACCTGTAGTACACTTAATAATATTTGAATCACTAGGTTTTGTACTTGGTCATGATCTCTATAGTATTTGTGTTTGGACTTGCCTTGATCTTATTGTGTTTGTGTATGGACTTGTCTTGGTCTTCATAGTATTTGTATTATGACATGTTTTGGACTTTATTGTACGTGTACTTGAACTTGTAGTAGACTCAATACTATTTGTACTTGCACTTGTCTTGGACTTGGTAGTATTTGTACTTGCACCTGTCTTGGACTTGGTAGTATTTGTACTTGCACTTGTCTTGGACTAAGTAGTATTTGTACTTGCACCTGTCCTGGTGTAAGTAATATTTGTACTTGTACCTGTCTTGGACTTGGTAGTATTTGTACTTGCATTTGTTTTGGACTAAGTAGTATTTGTACTTGCACCTGTCTTGGACTTGGTAGTATTTGTACCTGAACTTATTTTGGACTCACCAGTATTTGTACTTGGCTTTTTCTTAGTCTCATCCTTTGGTCTCACTTGAGCCCAACTACAATTAAATTGGGTGGAATTGGCAATGGCTAAATTTGAGGAGTAAACCGTTATTTTGCTTTTCCTTTAAAGTTATAATTGTCAACCACCAGTCCTTATTGACCAGTCGCGCTCCTCCCTTGTTATGCATCATATTCCTGCAAAGACATTCAGGTGTTCCTGATTAACACCAGCCTGTGTCTGAGACCAGAACAGACTGACTCTGTTGCTGTTATCTCAGAGACACTTAGCAGAGGGCAGCGAGGGGATCATCACAGCTGCTCACCCCGAGGGTCACTGCTTAATACCAGCATGTCCTATCTGACTCGGGAGGGGCCGCGACCCCCAGTGTGCTGTGACACTTTAGAAGAAGATGGGGTTACACTGGGTTAATCAAGTCCAATGTCTCTTAGTGCAGGATATTATTTCGCCGGCCTGACTTTGTAGAAGGGCTTCTTCTGCGCCATGCTGGACAAATCATATCAACGCATGAATGCCCCAGCATGTCCTTTTCCTGTGTAGGTGAATAGATGAACATGGACATGTTTTACATTAATGCATGCCAAATGAAGGTTTGATGTGCCTAAAGCAGATTGCAGCATAATGAATATACAGTACTGTTGTGGCTCATAGGCCAGTAATATAATTATGAGATCATCCATGGCATCCTGCCAAATGCTGGTTAAACCTAACAACACTGAAATGCAATCACTATTATCTTTTTATATAATGCCTTATGAGCATTGATATGCATGAGGAGCTGCATTATAAGGGCAGCTATAAGACAGTGTAATAGGGTGACTTTATAAGGGCAACTGTAAGGCAGTGTAAGAGTGATTAGCAAAGGTTACTCAAGGATTCCATCAGTTTTCCAGTGGTGTGGTAGGATAACAGTGGGAGATCTCTTTCTAATAGTTGAGATAGCATTAACGTCATCTTCTTGTTTGGGAATTTGGGGGGTCAATACATTAGCAGTATTGGTTCAATCAAGGCTATAACGTTTACATTTCTCAAACACTTTCAATGAGTCATTTTTCTATTCAAAGGTTTTTGATCTATGCGAATGAATTACAAATTTTGTCTCCAGTTACTAAAGAGAAGACTATGTACCAGTAATAGGCTTACATTAACTGAATTTCTAAGGTGGTGAAAATACTTCATTGTCAGTTTATTTTCCTTGGTGAATACTTATGAAGAAGTTCCTATTTATCATTTCTGTCCAATGAAAAACATGTGTCTACATTTTTGTAGATTTTTACTTTAATGCATCATTAGAACACAGCAGCTGCCATTTACACTGGGTGAAAATTTCATGATGAATGGACCAACAGAAATGCTTGTTTTTCTTTGGACAGCAGTCAATTTGGAGGTCAAAGTCTTTGGTTTGATTGTAATTTTAGCATGAATAGTGTTTGATTTTAGGGTTATGTATGTATGTATGTGTATGTGTGTGTATATATATATATAATTATGGGCAATTTAGATTATACAAATTCTTACAAAAGTCTCTGCCTACATAAATAGCTAGCATTTTGTTAACTGTAGTGATTAGTGTTGTGACTCTAGTGGTCAACAATGTACAAACAATGTACTAATGGCCAAACATAGCCTGCACATGACTCCGGCATCTTTTTTCCAGTCCAGTCTTCTGAGAGTTGAGACAGTTGCTTGGGCCAATATGGGGTAATTTTAGCATAAATAGTTTTGCTCAACAGTTTGGAGATTAAGTTTAGAATTCATCACAAACAGTTTGAAGTAAACAGTTCATACAGTATAGTCATAGGCTTTATGTTCATTTTATCCTAAATGGTTTGGAGTTTCCAAGGTTTAGGGTAACACTTAGCGTTTGGGTTTTGGCTAGTTTACAGGCAGTTTGACAATTAGTATTATTAGTTTAGGATTAATATTAGGTTTTGAGTTACATTGTTTCAGTTTAACAGCTGATGTGGAGTTAAGATCAATCTTAGTGTCCGTTTTTTGGGGGTGATTTTCTGAGTAATATTATCCACAAAGGATTTGAACTTAACCTGTTTGAAGGTTAAGTTTAGGTTTAAGGTTAGCTTTTGAGTTAGTGTTAGCATAAAGGGTTTCAGCTCAACAGCCAATTTAATATAAGTCCAAAGTCCATAGAAAAGTTTCTTTATTTTAGAATATCCCGGTGGCGCAGTCATGGACAGGCTGGACCGTTTGTCCATTGGGGGCATTCTTTTTATTTTTTTTCCTCCCTGCCTCCGATTTGAACCGGCATCATGATGCCTCTCGAGCCTCATCAGCCATTCGGAAAACACAGGCGTGCTTTGACAGGCTGTCATCCGAGGCACTTCTTTTTGACAGTCTGGGGAATATTATTTTTACTGAGTAATTACTGTACCAGCTGTTGAAATGTATTTACATGCCATCAGGATGGCCTCTGTCTTAGCGGGAGACAGGAGCTAACGTGTGGCAGCAATCTGTTCAGAAAATCCCCCTCCTCCCTTCCAGCCTGGATGCTACCAGACAGTTATGTCAGTGTGCAGTGACCATTTAAGAAGGAGTAGGCAGCTAGGGACTTGTGTGTGGCACCTGGTGTCAGCTAGCCTCTGAAAAGAGAAAGGAACCATTAGCAAAGGAGCTGCCAGCCAGGCGTGTGGCATCACAGCCCGTCTTTTAAGACAGGTTTGGTAAAAAAAAAACAAAAAAAACAACCCATAAGGATCTTGACATGCACTATCATTATACTTGATTCTGAGTGACATATTGGTTCACCAAACAAATCTGGAACATCCACTCCATCCTCATTGGCATGTAGACTACAGACTATACCTTTCGTGTGCTATTTAGCTTGTGCATGTACAAACAGTCCGCAAAGTCATAAAGCCCAAAACAGAATACCCGAGGGAGAGCAACACTTTCTATGAAGCCTGTATTCATAAGTTATTATAAATGCGCTTATAACTCTTTATAATGTGGTAAGAGTGCTTTGTGAGCATATTTATAATGGTTCATAAACATGTTGTACCACAACGGGCACTATTTATTATAATGGCATTTAAATGAATAATGGGCTATCAAGCTTATAAATCATGTATAATACATATTAACAATTATAAACACATTATAAACACTTAAAATGCCATTACTGAGGCCTTCAAGTAAAGTGACTGATACTGAAATGTGAATATGAATGTGATATGAAATGTGATCCCATAATAATAACAGATATAAAGTATGTTACACACTGACATACATGAACAGCACAACATTGAACATTCAGATGGGAGTAACCTAAAATATCAATCACTCTATTTGAAGCCCTTAGTGATGATATTTTTAATGTTTATAACGTGTTTATTATTATAAGTATTATGTGCTTTATAACTGTATAGAGGTCGTTATCTATGTAAAAGGCATTATAATGGATGGTGATACTTGTGTAATGACATGCTTATAAGCCATCAAAAAAAAATTAACTGCAGTATTTTATTACATACTTATGAGGCATTATTATTATTATTGTTACCATGTTATAAGCACATTTATAACTATTCATGATAACAGGCTTCATAAAAATGTTACCACCCTCCTCCACATAAATGTTCTTTTCTCAGCTGTCTGAAATGGCTCGATGAAATTCCAGACCTTTTCCTTTGTTACAAGATGACATCACCTCGTCACACAACTCTCACTGCCACCTACTAACAAGCTTGACACACCGTCATCCAAAGCACAATACATTTATTGGAAAATGCCATAAATGTTTATGTAGGTTTATGTCAGTTGTCTTGCAGGCTTATGTAAGTGTTATGTAAAATAAAGTGAAACCAAAAAAGATTTGCTTTACGTAGTAAGATAGCGTTCCATTAGTAGGTTTTCCATTAAATTTTTTTTTTTTTTTTTTAACTAGTTTACATCTTTTCCTACACGTTTACTCTGGACTTCAAACTTACTTTTTTTGAATACCTCCAAAGGAAAAGATTAAAAAAATATAGACACAACACATGAAGTACAGGTACAAACGCCACCTCAAAACAAACACACTATTTACTATGCAAAGATTATTATTTTAAAATGTTTTTAAAAGTTGCAGTTACGAAGTCTTGAAATCTGGGTGCACTCCAGCCCCCTCACCAGCCCAATTTCCCTCTACCAATATGCATGCTTGTACTGAACTGTAACAGGCGACTGGCTGTTCTAACATACATACATGCATGTATGCATGCTGT
>CM067494.1:24282154-24307363 GCA_034552555.1 Semaprochilodus insignis
GTTAAAAGCTTATCTTTTTTCAGAACACTTTCATTCTCCTTGATTTTGTTTTTCTCCCTTCAATTGTAAAGCGTCCTTGGGTATGCGAAACGTGCTATATAAGTGTAACTTATCATTATTATTATTATTATTATTATTATTATTATTGTTAAGGCTAAAAATGATTGTTCTGTAATCGTTTCTGAAATCTAATATTGATATTGAATAGAATATTGATACCCAACTGTATTTACAGCAGATACATGCAATTGAGCACTTGAATATCGTTGCTGTCCAGTGAAGAACATGTATCTACATTTTTGGTGACTTTTATGCATCATTTTATCACATGTGCTTCCATTTACGTGGTGTGAAAATTTCATGATGAATTGACCAACAGAAATGGCCCAGAACTGCTTGGAAAAAAAGTCTGGCTCCATTGGCTTACATTAAAACTAAATTAGGTTTTTGCCCTCTACTGTAAAGTTACCATTTTGGAGATTTTTTTTTTTTACCGGATAGTGATGATATATATTTCACATGCTTTAAGTGTGTGTTGTGAACATCGTGAACAACCTTAGCTGACCTTCTCTGGGTTTTCCAAGGAAGTAAAAGATCAGCATTTTTCAGTGATACTAAATAATCAGTCATTAACTTTATCTTCGATATTTAAGGCAATAGCAATATGCCACAATAACAATACATTATTGTATCTGCATCATGCAGAACCTAGGGTTGCACACCAAGCATGGGGTCCACTGGTGTGTGTGGAGGGGGCCGCAGAGGCTTAAGTGCCTGCCCCATTTGTCTTAGAATTAATAGTGCCCTTTTTGATGATCCCTAAATGCTTAATATGCATCTCTGCAAAACCTTTGTGCATCTTAAAACTGTCCCTGGAGGGCAGGCACAGTTTGGTTGTGTCTGTGAATTTATAAAAGGGCTTTAAAGCTCCATCTTTATCACACCATGCTGCTGTTTCTCATGCCCAGACATTTATTTGTTTATTTATTTATTTATTTATTTATTTATTTATTTATGTCTGCAGCTTTCAGTTTTCATTACATGACAGCAGCTCCCGATCTGTTTCACCTCCCACTTTTTTGCGTGTGGCCATAGAAATATGTCATAATGAAATACACCCATCATCAAAAAGAATAGCTGCACAAATAGCTGCACCCAGAAGGAATCAACCAACAGGAATGAAACTTGGTGGGTGGGTTTGGCATTGTGAGACATGCTAATGATTCAAGTTTCATTAAGTGAGCAGTGATACCCTCCATGAGTCATCCTGTTGGTGCCAGCACCATTGGCAGACGGCTGCACAACGCAGGACTACATGCATGCAGACCTTTATGACGACTGCCTTTAACACCACGTCAATGTCACCAAAGACTGCACTGGTGTAGTGCCAGAACAACAGTCGGTCATATTCAGTGCTTTTGTCTTGGTAGAGACGACCAACAAATCCATGTGTGGAGGCACCGTAGTTAGCACCAAGATGAACGGTTTGTTGTTGCACATCACACATCCAGAAGTCCTGGTGTCACTCCACCTCCACCCCCACCGCAAAATCTGCAGGAACTGTGTGAGAATATTCAAGATGCATGGGATGGATTATCACAGGACACCATTAGAAACCTCTACAACTCCATGCCGAGACATCTGTATGTTGTGTTAGCAAACATGGCTGCCCAACGCCGTACTGAGAGACACTACTTCTGTATGTGTAGCTTAATAAATATTGCCCATATCAGTCTAAACTTATCATCATTTATTGTTCCTGGTAACCTTTATCTTCCTTCCAAGTAGCATAGCAATCCGACACTTCCTTCTGGGTGCAGCTATTCTTTTGATGATGAGTGTATCTACATTATAAAAGTAATGCAGTTTGATATGCATATGCAGACAATGTGCTTTGAGAGTTTTGGAAACTGATGGCACCTCAGGTATTTTTAAGTCAGTGTGTTAATCCAGCTCCTGTCTGTTCCTGAAGCCAATGTTGTTCGTCTCGGCAGTTCGTGTCCATGAATTAGGGTGAGATGATTTGCTGTTGAACTGAAATAGCAACAGTTGTTATCCAGAATTGTTAACTACAGCTTTAAAATCCCATGAAGCTTTGTCAGTTTTCAGTAAACCTCAATTCACAAGCAACGTCCTGACATTAGTATCAAATGTCACTACTTTATGTGCTGCACATGTTTAGTTAGGACATACAGTACAAGTCAAAGGTTTAGGCACACCCAACTAAATGGGTGTTGCTGGTGATCTTAAAGACTACAGGCTTACATTTAACAGCTCCAACTGATGAGAGTCTGATATACCACATATACTCTTGACGTATCACAGTATTATATTTCTGCCATATCTCCACCTCTAATATATATACATAGCACTTATGCTAAATTAGCACTTTAAGCACAAGCTCTTGTTCCCCTTTCAGTTTGGTGAATATTCATGATGGACAGACCAATAGAATTGGTCCAAAATTACTTAGTAAAAGGTATTGTTATATCAACCTCCACTGCGGGTTAAGGATGCTGGTTTATCCTCCTGTAAATTCCATTTTAGAGGCTTTTAAGGCGGACTGCATAATTCCATGAGTGCCATTTTATAGTTTGATGTCTTCACTTTTATTCTAAAGTAAAGAATTAAGATAAACATGAGCTTTCTATGAGTAGCTGTGTCTAAATTTTTGACTGGTACTGTATGTTTATTGCCAAACAAGAATGATGTTCTTTCTAGTCTCATGTGTTGTAAGATTTAAGCTAGCATGTTTTTGAACTGCTGAAACGTTTCTATGTACGCCATAAATAAATAAAGCATTTAGAACTCATCAAAAAAGGGCTTTTATTAAGTTTGAGCCAAGAAGGGTAGTGTGTGTTCATTCAACATCTACAATGTGTACTTGTACCTTCATCATAACATCTCATTGCACCTAGAAAGAAATTGTACCGTACAAGAGTGCTTTGAATTTGATAATAGCTGAGTGTCTTGATGACACCAGATGTGGAAAACAACTTCATTGTGCTTTCCTTTCTGTCTCCGCTGTGGCAGCTTCTCACAGGCTGGTTTTTTGTCACTGTGACATTTTTCTCATCACCGAAATCAAAATGGTCAGGTTTTTTGAAGGACTCTCACATCATCACTCTCTAAAGAAAAACATGTAGCTACATTTTCATCGATTTTTACTTTTATGCGTCATTTGAACACAGTCGCTGCTGTTTACATTGTGTTTAAATTTCATGATGAATGGACCAACAGAAATGGCCCAAAATTGCTTGGTAAAAAAGTCTGGTTCCATTGACTTCTATTAAAGGTTAATGAGGTTTCTGCCCTCTCCTGTAAAGTTGCCATTTTGGAGTACTTGTTTTACTTTGGACAGCATGTAACGGTCACATTAGGTGCCTTGGAGTAGCCGCAAGCACTCCAAAGACAGAGTGAGAGAGTAGAAGCATGAACAAGTATGTACGCAAGGTGGTTAGCTCCAGGTTGTAGCCTGTAGGTTCTATCCCACCTCTGGTATCTTGGATTGTGATGAATGAAGAGAGGGTGCTCCACTGCCCAATAAATGGCCTTCTGTGTGGTTGGAGGTCGGAGGACGGGGCAAGTAGCTATCCACCAAGAGCAACACTCTCCACAGGAGCATTTGCCCCCAGCACCCATTCATTACAAGCGACGAGATGAAAGTTAGGGTCTCTAATCAGTGCCGTATTTAAGCATCCACGGCATGTCGTAGTGGAACATTGAGATTACTTGAAAGAACTGAAAGAATCACTGTGACATCGTTTCAAAGCTTATTTGCTCCTTGCCATAAAGTTTCCAGGACAGTAAAGCATAGAACGATCACAGACAAGCAGGCGCTCTGTGCTGAACCTGATGTTTTGTTGGTTATGTCTACGGCATATGGGGCTGAAAAAAACTGAACACCGTCTTGAATTCCTTCTGAATACATTCTTTCATAATCGTATGCTGCCCTTTAGAGTCACGCTCACATATTGCTGAAAGCGAGTCAAGATGTACTGTTCAAGAGGCAGCCGATTAACAGAGATATGTTTCCTTTTATTGTTGTTCCATGTTAAATGTCAAGAAGCAGCCACCCAAACCTCTACATTCCCCAGTTCTGTGTTAGCACATAGCTCCTAATGAAGGCATGAATTGAAATGTTGCGCTAAAAGGCAAAGAATTCATAATTCACACATACCACATACCTCACTGGGTATGCACATGCAGCATATGTGGCATGTGTGAGTATATATAGATCACTAACACAGTGCAAAGTGACTGCATCTTTGCTAGAGCCTAGACGCTGCAAGCCAGTCCAATGCTAATGTGTCCTTTGGTACTCCAATCATGAACTGCAGAATGCATTTTTAATAGGTGGAAAGAGTAGGGGAAAACAGGGTTGGCTGGCACCGAAGTTAGTTGGCACAGCATTAAAGCTGGAGTGACTTTGTAGAAGCCAGGAAGTGTGAGCTAGTATTTGGGAAAACCTGCCCCCTACTTTCAGCCCTCAACCACTTCCCCGAACCACATGCACTGACCAGTCGTGATGAAGAGCACTGGAGAGATTTGGGCAACATGTCGTGGAACATAAAATCTTTCTCATAACTATAAATAAGCTAGCTAGCTAGCTACATCACTTCATTTGTTAAAGCCAATATAGTACTGTTTAAATGTTCCTGTTCCACCTTAAATGGTGCAGCAGTTGCATGTGCCTTGCTTACTCTCTTCAGCCTGACATCTAGCATTCCGTAACTGCTGAATCAGCCTTCTCATTAGGTTAGTCTGAAAAACAATATATAGGTTAAATCCCTGTTGGTCATTTGTGTTAGCAGGTGAAAAGCTTAGTGAAACCCTGATATGAAGAAAGGACTGTTTCATTCTGTTTATTCTGGTTTTGTTGATATTCAGTAATAATTTAGCTTCTAGTTACATCTGATGGAAAAACACATGGCTAGTTTGACAATTTCTCAAGTACTTTTAAGTTTACTTTAACTTGAGACCTAGACAAGACAGAAACCACTCGGTGGTATTTCAACACCTTACAAAAACTGGTAACACTTTACATTAAGGGTTTATCTGTTTAGCGGTATCTAAGACAGTAATAAGCATTACTAAGTAGTTCAGTAGTTTAATCTTGGAATTAATCAATATCTAAAGATAAAAATAGGAACTAACCATTTAAAATTTTCTCATGTAGTAGGAACCTCTACAACTCCATGTTGGGAATGTCTGGCATGTTGCGTTAACAAACATGGCAGCCCAGCGCCATACTTTTGTCTAGACTTTCAGTCTAATATTTATCATCATTATTGTTTCTGGTGACCCGTTTCTGGTGATCTTCCTGCCCCATAGCATGGCAATCCAACACTTCCTTCTAGATGCAACTCTTCTTTTGTTGATGGGTGTATATCGGGCCACCGTTCAGTGTTCTGTGCCTCTGGTGCACCATGTGGAGCTGTTTCTGTCATTGTCTGGAACAGCAGAAGCTGTAGAGCTGTGGTTTGTGTGTGTCTGCTGGGAGGAGCAGGCTGAGGAGCTTTGCTGATGCCCTCGGGGAGAACAGTGTGAAGAAGGCTGTTTAGACATCTGGACAGCTCTTGGTGTTGGAGACACGTGCTCATGCTTCTCCCTCTACCCGGCTGCCTGCAGAGACACAGCAGCTGCAGTGGGCACATGGGCACAGCTGGGATTTCCCTCTGCTGAAGAGGCTCTCGCTGAAGATCCTCCTAGAGCTCACCATTAGAGAAGGAGACAGCGTTCAGAAATAACCCTGCAGACAGTCAGCGCCTCGCTACAGCCGCACCTTGTCAAATGATGCAAGGAGAATAATGCACCTGTCACTTTTCGGTTCTGTTTGTGTGTCAGTCGGTGTCTGCTTGCTTGCTGCGCTGTCATGGTGGCTTTTGTCTTTTGCTTCAAATGAGCACACTAAGGTAAATACCTACCATGATGTTGGTGTGGCAATGAGGTGTTTAGTCTTGAATCTTGAACAGCCTTTTTTGGAATTTACATCCCGTAGGGGGTTCTTTTGGGGCAAGCGATGGCATAACAGAACCACTTTTGGCTGAGGAACCTTTTTAAACTTTGAAGAACCTCCACATAATTGTGAATGTTCTATGCCAATGAGAGCTTCCTAGATGTGAAGCATCTCTGCTTAGTACCTCACTCAATCATGTTTAGCAGGTGGAAGAATCGAAACAAGTAGAAGATTCAGTGGTATATTTCGGGACTACTCTAGACTGCATTCTGGACTGCACTCTGGACTGCACTCTGGACTGCATTCTGAACTACACTCTGGACTGCATTCTGGACTGCTCTGGACTGCACTCTGGACTGCACTCTGGACTGCACTCTGGACTGCACTCTGGACTGCACTCTGGACTACTTTAGACTGCATTCTGGACTGCACTCTGGACTGCACTCTAGACTACCAGAGCTCAATAAACTAAGAATCCATCTATAGTGGTCTCCTCTCTTCAATTGACATGAAAAGAAGAAACTACAACATTAGCACCACATGCACAACTCAAAAACAAGGGGTGGCTCCCTGTTTAGGACTCAAATGCAACATCAGTGGCTTATATTGTGCCGATTCCACACTGTTGAGCAGCAGTTCCGACCTGTTCAATGGTGGTGTATATTGATGTCCATATAGACGTGACCTACAAAAGCCGAGGCTGTGATTTGATCTGTTTTTGTTGTAATGTGGGCTAAAAAGCATCTTTATTTTAGCATTTTATAAAAGCATATCTTTCATGTACACATGAATTTGAGAATATCTGTGTGCATTTAACGTTCTACTTACAGGGTTGCATGAAAGTGTAGACACTTAACATACAGTAGCCTAAAGGCTAGCTCTACTAGATCTACCTGTCTAACAAACAATGCAATGAAATAAAGATACACCTGAAATGGAATGAATGCTCCATGTTTGAAGACTATATTTATGTTATGGCTTTAGGAGGAGTTTAGGAAGCTCTAGTAACAACTGTATTCTGGTTAACCCAGCTGTTGAGTTAAATCTTTGTGGTGATCAGAACCAAGACTTTAGTTCTAGTGCATCGCATCACAGCTGGATATGATGCTGTATTCATCTTGTATTTATGGCTCGTAATGAAGCAGCAGAACTCTGTGATGTCTCATATTTCAGATTTGCTTGTTTCAGTTTAAAGGGCAAATATTGATTCTCAGTTTCATGAAATGTCAGCGTTTCATAGCGCTCTTTCTGATCTAATTTCTTTCACTCTGCAGTAAAACAATCAAAGGGTTTTTTTTTTACAGCATGGGGTGATGCATGAAAGATATTTGAGGATTAAAGCAAACAGATTATAGTTTGTATGATATTGTCTTTGTTAAAATGCTGTATTTGGAGACATGATATGGGCCTTGAATTAAATGCCTTTTCCTCATATATTTGCCATTCTTAGCTTTTACTATGTGGAGCTCGCAATGCTTCTTGCTAGGAGCACGGAATAGGTGCTTAGAAGTAGCTGTGATGAGCGGGAGTTAACCAAGAGCACACGGGCAGTGATACAGACACTGGTGTGGGTACTCTGAATAGCTTGTTTATTTACTACAGAGGCCATATCAAGCCAGATGTCACAGCTGCTAATGTTCTATTTACACGTACAGCTCTGGAAATAAATAAGAGACCACTCCAGTTTCTTCTTAAATCAGCATCTCCACATGTACAGCAGGTTCTTAGTGAGGAACAGAAGGTTCGGTTCTAGCTTTACTGGCAGATACAGTGAGCGTCTGGTTCATAAGAACAAGGTCAAGTAGCAAACACACAGGACAACACAGCTACAGACTGGCTGAGTGCGAAAACCACTCTCTTCTTTGGTCAAACACAAACCCAGAAACTGTAAAACTAGAGAAACTGATCTCATTTTGAGGCGGTCTTTTAAATTTTTCCAGAGTTCTACATACGACTTACTGTAAAGGTTTAAAAGTATATAAACCACGACCGGCCGTCTTCCCAGGTCAGCTCTTGACCTTGTTCTTATGAACCAGAAGACAAAAGTGGGACTTGTCACTGAAGATGACCCGCTGCCATTCTGAGTCACTCCATGACAGTCGTGCACGACACCATTGCAGTCTTTGACGACGTTGATATGGTGTTAAGTCATGGTTACGGTCTGCATGCTTGTAGTATGCCAGTAGTGCTGGCACTAACAGGATGACTCATGGAGATGAACATCGGCAATCAGTGCTGTTGCGTCACTCCACGCATGTCAGACAGTCCGTCGGTTCTTCCTCCTCGTGGTTCGTGTAGATCTCCCAAATCCTTCTTCTGTCCACTGCTTCCAACAGCGTGCTGTGGTAATATCTGCACGACCAGTTTGGCGTGCAATACATCAATAAGACCATTCTCCTTCCTGGAGCCCTACGATGCAACACCTCTCGAACTCTTTCAGCTGCCCAAATTATATTATATTGCATTATTATTATAATATGCAATGCTAATTGGTTCCCATTTCCTGTTGGCTATGTTAGCCACACATCTCCAGGGCAAAACTAAAGAAGTTTATATACATAATTAGTCAATGCAGTGTTGTCATGAACGTACATGGCTAATGTTAGCACATAATATCACCATCTGCCAGTTAAGGGCAACTACAAGTAGCCAGGCAAATAGATCTGTTTTCTTGCTAATGTTTAAGCTTTTGCCTTCAAGCTGTCAACAACACACACACACACACACACACACACACACACACACACACACACACACACACACACATATATATATATATATATATATATAGCCAAAGGTCTGGGTTAGCTTGTGTTGACTTCTAGTTTCTTGTTTTTTTTTTTTGTTTGTTTCTTGAAGTGGAGACTTTGTCGAGGAATAGACGTTTAGTTTACATTACCACGAACTTATATAGTTAACCTATTACCCACACCTTCTTGTTGTCCCATTGTCTGAACGGCCCAGACCCCCTAGTTGATGGGTGGCTGCCTCTACCTTTTGTAATTATAATAGTGTTTTAGGCCCACCCAGTCTCCCCCATCTAGGAGCCAGGGTGTCTCTGAGATATCCCTTCAGCAAATGGCATTGCTAGATTGGAAAGCAGATGTAAAATAGGCTACCCTTTGGAGGTTGTTACATGTCAATGGGACTACTCAGCACAGCCCACACATATCACCCAAGAGAGACATACAAAATGCAAATGAGATTAGGAACAAGGGAACAGAGAAGTTCAAGTGAAGTTACTCAGTTAATAAAAGCAAATAAAGAAAAAATATATTTAACACGTGTCCCTGTAGCAGTTGATATTTTATTATCGAAACTTGGACAATTAAAGTTTGTTCTAAGCTAAAGTGTTCTTAAATAGATCAGTGTTAGCTCACTCAATCTATATGCATCATTAACACAGTCCTTCTAGTTATTTCAGTCATTTAAATAATGACCATTTTCAGCTGTGTGCAGAACAAAGACAAACATCTCACTTTCGCTGTTCATTTGCAACGGGGGAACATGAAAGGCATTGCCAAAGCAAACTGAAAAGAAGCCTGAAAAGAAGGAGCTGAAGTTCTTGATTGGGTCTTTAAACGATGTAGCTGGTATTGTCAGAAGCTATGATTTCTTACTTTGTTACAAAAGTGCTCTAAATATAATACCGTGGCAACATGACAGCCTCTTCATTAGGTCATTGCTCTGCTAATTCAAGTTGACGTCGGACTTTATTTTTGTTCCTGTTTGACTGTTCAGCTCACAGCGCCGCTCGCTTTTCCAGGAACTTACCCTCCCCCGGTCCTGCGCTCCGAGCAAAATATGATACTGATGCACATTTGCTCTTCTTGAAGTGTCTCATGCAATCATCTAAACTCAGCAGACTTCTTTTCAGTTCAGGTTTACTGGCTCGGAGAATAAATCGCTAACTACAGCCCACCCCCGTCCAAAACGCTCCTCCACCACAAATGTCATCTTCTGAATTGCACGGAGACGTCCTTTAGGGTAAACGGTGGAGATTTTAACTCTGCCTGATGGTTTTCGGTGGAAACAAGGCAGCACTGTTCGCATGAAGCTTTGATACTAGAAGAGCGGGAGAGAGAGAGAGAGAAAGAGAGACTACCTCTGACTGCCTCCCTCGCAACATATTTTCATATCCTCTTCTATGTGTGGAGATGCTTGTTAGCTTCTAAACAACTCCGTTTTTGGATCCTGCTAATGAAAACAAACATTCGGCGAAGCCCACCGGAGCAGAAACTTCACTACCAGAAATGAAGTTGTTGCGGGAAGTGTTTTCTGGATGAAGAAAAGGGGAAGAAAATGTTTTTTCATGCTTGAGGACTTGGATCTTAAAGGGTTCTTTGGAATGACGTTGTAGAAGAGCCGTATTTGATTACCTAAAAAGCCTTTCAATTGATGGTTCTTTAAAACAAATGGCATAATGGTAATAATGGTCCCATACCATTTAGGAACCTTTAATTATATCCTGTATGAGTAGGTAAAAAGTCCAAATGCAGTGTATATATACAAGACTAGACCACCCATTGCATTCTGTACCAATATGTCCAAGCCTAGAACCATTTAGGAACCTTTGTTTTTAAGAGCATACATATGAAATACAAACTATAGATACTGTGTAATGTAAGTCCTTCAGATTATGCTTAAGCGGACATATCTTCAAGGAATAGTTTACTTCATACTGAAAATAAGTTTTACACACTGTTTTACACCCCTGTACCCGGTATTTAGTCCATTGACTGAGATATTTGGACTGTCTGAGGTTTGCTTCAAGGGATTTGTACTAGAGTGGTAAGGCTAATGTGGATAACAAGTAATGGTAAAAAGTAAAGTCTATCAGCCAGTGATGAAGAGATGGAGAGAAAACAAGAAAACAACTGGTTAATTTAAGACTGCTAAAATGAATGCAGTAACTGGATACTTGCTATACAGACTGCAGTGCAAAAAATGATATCAAATTAATTACGATTAAGTAAAATTATCTTATATCTAGTATATATTCCTTAAACGTCTCATTTTGGGATGTTGTAAGCTTATTTTGAGATTATGTGTCTTACGTCCAGATACTTGTTACTTGTTTGAAGTCATTTTAATGAGCTAAATTTCTTACTATTTTGCCAAATAATTTTGCTTATTTGAGAAAATTTGTGTGTAACAGGCTAAATTATCTACCAAAATATTGAGAATAACATTTTGATTTACAATTAACAGTAACATTTGATTTACAAAGATCTCTTAAAACAAGTCAAACAAAATGTCTGGAAATATGTAAAATAGTCTTAAAATGATCTTACAATAATCTAAAAATCTGAATTTTAAGATGAATTATGAATTAGATCATTTTACTTGATATTTGATTTTTATTTTTTCTCAGTGCAACCAGTTTTTTCAAGTTGTTTTGCCTCTTAAACCCCCACACTGACAAAGTATAGTGCTTCAGTTTCGTCCTTCAGACTGATGGTTGTTTTATAATGAGCGGCTGGTTATTTGGAGCCGTGTAGTTCCTGACAGGTTTTTAGTAGAGGGTGTACAATAGTTAGCATGCTGTAAAACGCCTCCAGCTAAATGGTCACACTTAGCTGCTACACAACATTGACGTAATCCTACATACATGTCATGATGCATGTCATATGCCAAGGACACTGGAAGGTCATTAATTCTACGGGCGTTAAAATCGTCTGCAGCATAACTGTGTCTTTAAATGTGACATCAGATTGTTGATGTATGGTACATTAAACAGTTGTGCCACTCCCTCAGAGTCACGCAGTCGAATATGCATGAGCAGGAATAAGAATACATTTCTTTTCTTTTAGTCAAACAATATTAGGCTGCATTTCAGAAATGGCCTACAGCTCTTCACACACTTTCTCTCTTTGTACCTCAATCTGGGTGTGTTTTAGTGATGTGTGCCCCCAAAGTGGTCAGCAGGGGGGCAAGGGAAGCAATTCAGTTCTCTCTAATGAAAATACATTGTTAGCGTAAACAGTGTGCAGCTACTGCAGGATTTTAAAACATCTGTAAATCCCATAAAATACAAACTCAACAAGCAGAATCAGGCCTTTACAACATTCAGAGTAATTTTAAATTATTCATAGCATTTTAACATTGTTACCATTAACCAACCCTTATATCTGGGCGTTCTGCTGCGACCTCAGCACCCCCACTTCCCCCTGTGTCCTCAGCACCCCCACTTCCCCTAAGTTATATTATTAGACATAATTGTTCAAGACAATCTGCTATGACATGTTTATGGCATGCTTATGCATGCAGGATTCAAGTAGAGTGTAACTGATCAAACTGAAGACCTATCTTCTGTTATATTAGCTTTATGGCTTATCCTGAAAACTTAAGACCCTTCAGACAGCTGACTTGGCTAATGAACAACATTTGAAGTGAGGAAGTAATTAATTAGAATTTATGTTTTTAATAAATCGGTCAATCAAGAGTATGTTGAGGGTGATCCTCATTTACAATCTAGCCAAGCACTGTGCAAAAATAAGGGACTGAAAACACTAAATACACATTTATAGTTGTAGAGGTTCCTAATGGTGTCCTGTGATAATCCATCCCATGCAGTTTGAATATTCTCACACAGTTCCTGCAGACTGTGTGGTACAGTTGGAGATGGAGTGACACCAGGCCTTCTGGACGCGTGACAACAAACCATTCATCTTGGTGCTGGCCACGGTGCCTCCACACATGGATTCGTTGGTCATCTCCACCAAGACAAGCCCGCTGTCATTCTGAGTCACTCCATGACAGTCTGGCATGACACCATTGCAGTCTTTGGTGACGTTGAGATGGTGTTAAGGGCAGTCATTGTAACGGTCTGCGTGCATGTAGTCCTGCGTCGTGCAGTCATCTGCCAATGGTGCTGGCACTAACAAGATGACTCATGGAGGACATCACTGCTCACTGAATGTCCACAGACGTGGCTGTTGGGTCAGTCAAGTACAACAATAAGGCCTGTCCTTGCTTACGTCACATGTACAGTCGAGCATGAAACGTGAATCATTCTCATGTCTTATGATGTCAAACCTACCCACCAAGTTTCATTCCTGTCAGTTGATTCCTTCTGGGTGCAGCTATTTGTGCAACTATCTTTTTGATGAAGAGTGTAATTAAAAATATAGCAAAGAGGTTAAATTATGATCAGAAACTTAAATATAAATTGTTACAAAGAAATTAAAACTAGGAATCAAATAATATATGAGGGCTACCAAATAATACTAGTATATAGATAAAATTAATGATAGTATTAAAAGTGAGTGGGTAAAAATAACTGAAAACAGTAAAAGAAAAACCTGAATGATGCAAAAACTTAATAATAATAAAAAAAAACAAAAAAAACAACCAAATAAATAAATAAGTAAAACAGCTAAGTAAGCAACTAAAACAGGTTATAAAAAGTCAAACAAAAACAGTTGCAGGCTGATAAATAAACTTTCATTAATGTTGATTCATTCTTCATTGATTCTTAATGTCTAATCAATAACTTTCCAACACTAAAACATGCATTTCATATACTGACACTACTGGTCTATCTTGTCTTATCTATTTACCCCAAGGCCGCCAACGGAGAGTGCTTGCTGTCATTTCCTACACTACTTACTGTCACTTTCTGAACTTGTTTCCTGTCTTTCTTATCTGAACAGCAGAGGATGTGTTAGATATAATGGGTGATTTTTGCTTGTGTTTAGCTCCAGAAACATGACAAAGAAGCGGAAGATGTTCCCTCTAAATGGAGATCGGAGGAAGAGATGGCGAAAGAAGCGACAGAGCTGAGAGGCCACTTCAGTTAACTTCCTCCGGTAAACACATCATAATATGGCAAACTCAAGCAGTCAGTAACCAACTCTGCTGGTTTGTTCTCACCAGTTCTACTCCTGATAAAGTTAAAGGTGCCAAAATGGGTTCTTTGGTGTGATGTCATTGGAGAACCGCTTTTGGTTCCCCCTTAAGAACTTCTGTAAATAAGATGCGTAAGTGTAAGAGAACCCTTTTCAGGAAGTTCTAGAGACCTTTCTAGGCTAGGCTACATTCACACAGCAGGTAAAAGTGCCACAATATTCAGTCTTTTTCTTCGTAAGTGACANTGGTGTGAGGTCACAGGAGAACCGCTTTTGGTTCCCTCTTAAGAACTTCTGTAAATAAGATGCGTAAGTGTGAAGAACCCTTTTCAGGAAGTTCTAGAGACCTTTCTAGGCTAGGCTACGTTCACACAGCAGGTAAAAGTGCCACAATGTTCAGTCTTTTTCTTCATATGTGACAAAGATGTGTTATCCGTGTGTTAGTGTGGGCAGCAAACACTGAATCTGATATCTTCACTTCTGATTTAGGACACGTTCAAATGTGATACTGAAATCCGATAAGTAGGTTCAGCCTTAACAGCTAATTCGGAATTCATGTTTTTCGCCAGTCCAACTCAACATTTCATCATAATTTTGTGCTGCTGAGACCTCAAACATTTGGGGGGATGTTTTGTACAAATAAATTTACAAGGCATTTAAGAGGTTTTAAGAAAGAAAATGGCCAAACTGATCCTTAGAAATAAAAATAGGTTAGAAAAATGGCCAAACTGGGCCTTAGAAGAAAAAGTAGGTAAAGAAATGGCCAAACTGGGCCTTAGACGAAAGAATATGTTAAAAATGGTCAAACTGGGCCTCAGAAGTAAAAACAGGTAAAGAAATGGCCAAACTGGACCTTAGAAGAAGGAGCTTGGGAAAACTGTGAAACCTGGCCACTTTTACCTGCTGTGTGAAGGTAGCCAAAGTCTTGGAAGGTTATTCGCCTATTAAAGATTTTTTATTTTTATTAAAGATTAAAGACCCAGCAGCATAAGTTCATGGCCAGGAAACATTCTTGTGCCTTTTGATGAGTGTATAGATTTGATATGCATGCATGTTAATTATATAATTGTGAAATGTTAATTGGTATCACTGTTTTTCGCCAACAGACTGTCTGCACTTGCTAGAGAAAGCAGTGGTGATTCCACATGAGGATTTGGGCATCAACATTTTATTTGCGACAGTAATAAAGCTTCTAATTTTACTTCAGCAAGAAAGTTTGTTATTGGACTCTTTTTCATTTTGCTTATTTTTGGATGGAAATCACATCTTTCCTGAAAAGTCCCGTTCAGCAGGGGGACACTTAAGGGCCTTCTAGTATCAGCAAGTTTAATTTTATCTAATTTAAAACTGAACCCTGAATGCATCATAGTAGCTACACTTCTTTCTCTGGTAAGTTGGGCTGGGAACAAGAATTAAATTCCTGAAATGCTGAATGAAAAATGATCCAATATCTTTGTAGAGAAAGCCAAGTGAACGGTCTCATTGGCTAGGCTTCAGAGACTGGATTTTAGAACTAATCCAACAGATTAACAACTAACGTGGTAAGTAATCGACAGTGGAATCGACACTCATCAAGCTTTGATTTCTAATGGGTGGGGCCAATATTGTGAAGGGAAAAAAACACTCCAGGCCTTCTGGAATTTAGATACATCAGTGACTCTGAATATGAATGGAAACCTAACCAATGCAGTTTTTAGAAATGGAAGACTCTTTACCGTACGACTGTGGATTAGACACATAGAGTAGTATAGGAGAGTACGGATGTGGATTAGACACATAGAGGAGTGCAGGTGAGTATAACTGTGGATTAGACACATAGAAGATTGATAGTCAGTACAGCTGTGGATTAGACACATAGAAGAGTGATAGTCAGTACAGCTGTTAATTAGACACATAGAGGAGTGATGGTCAGTATGGCTGTGGATTAGACACATAGAAGAGTGATAGTCAGTACAGCTGTTGATTAGACACATAGAGGAGTGATGGTCAGTATGGCTGTGGATTAGACACATAGAAGAGTGATAGTCAGTACAGCTGTTGATTAGACACATAGAGGAGTGATGGTCAGTATGGCTGTGGATTAGACACATAGAAGAGTGATAGTCAGTACAGCTGTTGATTAGACACATAGAGGAGTGATGGTCAGTATGGCTGTGGATTAGACACATAGAAGAGTGATAGTCAGTACAGCTGTTGATTAGACACATAGAGGAGTGATGGTCAGTATGGCTGTGGATTAGACACATAGAAGAGTGATAGTCAGTACAGCTGTTGATTAGACACATAGAGGAGTGATGGTCAGTATGGCTGTGGATTAGACACATAGAAGAGTGATAGTCAGTACAGCTGTTGATTAGACACATAGAGGAGTGATGGTCAGTATGATTAGGGTTTGGTGACCTGCCCTGAGTGAATACATCCAGTTTGGTGGCTGCTGGGCTAAAGAAACAATAAAGACAAAAATGAATAGGACAAACAGATGAGTGCAGGTCAAAAAAACATTTGATTGGTGTGCAGGGGACAATAACAACAAATTTAACAATGATTGTATAAGAAACAAAAAACAGCTGTATACAAGGACACTGTTCTGAATTCTGAGTTCTATTCCTGATCAGAGCTAACATTTCAGAGTTGGAATGCTGTAGATATCTCGAAAATGGCAGGACAAGTTGGCGGACAACAAAATGTGCACCAAGAAGAAGTATAGTCTGTTAGATAACAATAGTGTTGCACTACAATATGTAGTGCATATTACAATCACTAATAATTTACATACACATTGTATGTTATATACAATAACATATCGCCACTGTCCAATGAAAAACATGTATCTCCATTTTGGTCAATTTTTACTTTTATGCATCATTTGAACACAGCAGCTGCTGTTTATATTGTATGAAAATGTCATGATGAATGGACCAACAGAAATGGCTCAAAACTGCTTGGAAAAAATTCTGGTTCCATTGACTTACATTAGAATCAAATGCGTTTTTTGCCCTTTCCTGTAAAGTTGGCATTTGGGAGACTTGACTTTTGATTTGTTTGATTGTTTGAGTCTAGAATCACCATACGCCACAAACCCTGTGCACCCCCCCAACTCCAATATATTCATGCGTCTCAAAACTCCATCAAGGCTTTATGGAAATCTGTCCCTTTAAGTGCCACATTTATTCTAAGGTCAATATGCAGTGCAAAGTCCTCTCTTATATTTGTTATTCATGAGTGTCCTGAGCTATGTTTCATTATTCACAGAGTAATCCCATTGTTGTCATGTAAATCAGCGAAAGCAGCCATATTGGGATGTTTTTTTCTTATTCCCTAAGCAGTCATGTCATCCTGTCAGTGAGAAAATAAGCAAAATAAGATTTGGAAGCCAAGGTGCTTTCTCAAAGGTCAGTCATCAGTCTGAGGTTGGGAAACCATCTGCTAGACGGTCAGTCTTCAATTGAAATAAGGTTTAGTCCTGGACAGGACGAGTAAAGTAATAGCAATGGATCACAGTCTTTCATAATCCATGTTTTCGGAATGCCGTGTGCTGAGCCAAGTAGCAGAAGGTTAAGACGTACGCATATTGTGCCTGTTGTGCTTGAAACTGTCATTATTTATGTTTAAGTATGTTAAAAAAAAAATTGACAAATGAATGTGTGTCGTTATCGATAAGAGCAGGGCTGAGAAAATGGGGTTCGCCTCAAATAATCCCTTTATTGTGTGAATTTATTGTTGAGCCCGCGGCCGCACATCGGAGGCTATTATGACTTGTATTATTTTATCAATGTGGAAGTAAAACGATCTTGACTCGCCTCTTATTCATCTGGAAAAAGGAAATACAATTCTGACAGAGTAACATCCATGCGCCCGTAGCCCTTTTTTAGCAGTAATCAAGTTGTAAAAAAGGCCCCATGAATTTTAAACAACGTTATTGTCCATGAGGGTTTCCTTTAAGGAAATATCTGGAAGAGTTTGAAGCAGGGGAGGGCAGAATCTATCACCTTAACCGAATAGGAAACGACCCTGGCCTCATATGAAATTCATGGCAGAAATTACCCACAGGATCAAGCTCAGGATCTCCATTAGAACATGTAGTGCTCTCCTTCTAAACACTGGCTTTATCATATGTCCTGACGCTGAATAATTACTTTGTCCCCATTACAATGTCACATCCTTTAAAGATATTGAACATAATTACCCATTTGAAATTTCAATTAAAACGACTGTCCGGACAGTATTGGATGTGTGCTTTAGGAAGGACATTATTTACACACGTCCCCGGTAATTACCTCCTGTAGGTCGTAATAAGCATTACGCCTCTCCAAGGATCTCAAGATGTAAAATGGCATCATGACTCCGCCCTTTGTAGCAAGGTGATGCTTGTCTAGTGTGCAATTTTACATCATGCTTGCCTCAGTTGCGTGTCCTATCCATTAGCCAGTTACCGCTAATTATAATCCAGTGCCTATGACACACTGCTCCGACATTCAGACTCACACACAACTTGATCTCAAGACAAATATACATTCATCATCAAAACAATAGTTGCACCCAGAAGGAAGTGTCTGATCGGAATGCTATTTGGAAGATAGTTAAAGGTTACCAGGATCAATAAATGATAATATGGGATAGGATATGGGCAATATTTATTGAGCTACACATACAGAAGTGGTGTCTCTATTAGTAGGGGCTTGACAAGGAGTTGTAGAGGTTCCTAATGGTGTCCTGTGATAATCCATCTCATGCAGCTTGAATATTCTCACACAGTTCCTGCAGATTGTGCGGTAGGGGTGGAGGTGGAGTGACACCAGGCCTTCTGGATGTCTGATGTGTGCTGACCATGGTGCCTCCACACACAGATTCATTGGTCGTCTCCACCAAGACTAAAGCGGGACTCGTCACTGAAGATGACCCACTGCCATTCTGAGTCACTCCATGACAGTCTGGCACGACACCATTGCAGTCTTTGGCATTGATGTGGTGTTAAGGACAGTCAGCATAACGGTCTGCGTGCATGTAGTCCTGCGTCGTGCAGCCATCTGCCAATGGCGCTGGCAAAATCAGGATGACTCATGGAGGGCATCACTACTTGCTGAATGTTTTGAATCGAGGCCGTTGGGTCAGTCATAAGGCCCATCCTTGCCTACGTCACGTGCGGCCGAGATGAAACTTGAATAATTTGCATGTCTCACAATGTCAAAACTACCCATCAAGTTTCATTCCTGTCGGTTGATTCCTTCTGGATGCATCTATTTGTGCAACTATTCTTTAATGCTCCTTATATTTTATTGTTATCAAGTTGTTTCATCTCCAGCCAACATGGCTAATCTAGCTTCTTACAGTTCACCTACCCATCATTCTGTAGACATTAGCTTAAGTTGTCATGGGTGTAAAGTAATTCTTACATCATGAATTTCAATTCTGTTTTCAGCTCCTGCATTGTTGTGTGATTGGTGGTCTTAAACGATTCTGGACACTTCCACAAATTTCAGCCTTGGAAATTGGGAATGATGAATGATGAAGAAGAAGTGGCACGGCTTTCCATGGTGAGCTGAAGTGATACAAACTCCAGTATTTCTGAGGATAGTAATCATCTGGAGGGCATCTTGTGAAAACGGCCTGTTGGCCAGAGATTTGTGGCTGCTCCTTGTAATTTGCATAACGGGGATGCAATTTCAGATTGGATTATCACGTACAGTGGTAACCACTTGGGTTGAGGTCCAGCCTTTAAGAGTTAACATTCAAAATGAAGTGCACTATTTCTGCTGTATACAAAAATAAACACATAGATGTGAATGCAAAAAAAAATCAGAGATCCATCTTTAGATCTGAAGCAATTTATATTGGCAAGAAAGTCCTGCCGAGTTCTCCCCTGCCCATCAATCTCTCAAAGAAAATCATGTCCTTGCCATTGTACCTCTTGACATCGAGCCTTCCCAGCACCACGACCCAACCTTACCTCAAGATACATGATGAACTCATAATTATTCGAGAGCAAATCCCATAAGGCGGTCGGTGCTTGGGCATATTACCAACATCATTTGCCAGTAATGGACTCGGAGCAGGGGGACATTTACTAGTTAAGCTAAAGTACATGTCGCCCATCATTTGTGCTTTGGGAGTAGCTGGAAGGCTCTGTGGGTAATGTTCTTTTCCGTCTGCCCTCCGTGTTTTAATCATTAACACTGCCATTTTGGGGATGAGAATATAATGGCTGCTAGGTGCCCTGGGTAGATGGGTTGGGGGAGCAGGCTCCCATTAATGACCGTTTTTAAACAAGCGGCCATCTCTGCGGTTAAAGGACACATGGTGCTCGCAGGGTAATGGCTTCGCTCTTAGCATGGATGAATTTAGCTCAGGATGTAGGGTGAGGGTGAAATATATATATATACACTCACCATCAAAAGAATAGTAGCACCCAGAAGGAAGTATGGGATTTCAATGCTATTGGGAAGGAAGATAAAGGTAAAGGAATAAATGATGATACATTTAGACTGATATGGGCAATATTTATTGAGCTACACATACAGAAGTAGTGTCTCTCAGTATGATGTCGGGCCGCCATGTTTACTAACGCAACATGCTAGCGAGTTATAAAGGTTCTTAATGGTGTCCTGTGATAATCCATCCCAAGCAGCTTGAATATTCTCACACAGTTCCTGCAGATTGTGCAGTAGGGGTAGTCATCGTAAAGGTCTTTGTGCATGCAGTCCTGCGTCATGCAGCCGTCTACCAATGGCACCGGCAATAACAGGATGACTCATGGAAGGTATCCCTGCTTGCTGAATGTCCGCAGTCGAGTCTGTTGGGTCACTCTGTGCCTGTCGGACAATTAGTCGGTTCTCCCTCTCCATGGTTCGTGTAGATCTCCCAGATCCTTCATGTCACTGGTGCGTGCCTTCTTCTATCCACTGCCGCAAACAGTACCTTATATAATCAATCAGGTACAATGAGAAGGCCTGTCCTTGCTTACGTCACATGTGCAGCCGAGCGTGAAACAGTCATTTGCATGACTCGTGATGTCTAACCCACCCACCAAGTTTCATTCCTGTCGGTCAATTCCTTTTATATGTATATGTATATATATAACATAGTGGCCAATCATGTAGATGTCTGATTCAATTTACCACTACGTATTTACACCTTAACCATTCAATGACACAGATATTTTAATAACTCAATAGAGAAATATGGCCACCTTTTAATATGGCCATTGCACAGGTTTAGTGCAAGCACCTGTAACCTCCAACAAGCATGTATGTCATCCCAAGTATTACCCATTAGCCCAAAGTCATCATTCAGAAAGCTGCATTAGCCTTAAATACGAATGTGCCTGATGAAGCACAATAAAGCCTTAAGGTGGTACAATATGCAAAGCTCTGAGACATGACCGAAAACTGCAAAGGCAGTGATTTGCAGGGTCTTGGGAGGGGAATAAAACTGCACATGGCTCTATAGATGAGCTGTTGCTGCGTCTGTTGCTGTGTAAAAGCGTACACAACTGGGCAAAGGAAGAAGAAGTACCCAGTTGCTCTCCCCTAGCTGTGCACAATCATACCACGGCTCAAAAGGAAATCGCTGAATTCCCAAATACATGCGGCTTCGGCTTAATTAAAAGCGTGTTACGGTGGAGGAAAACGGTAGGGTCCGAAGAGGCCCAGGAATGGGGCCTAGCTTGTGGCTAATGAAATGAGATGATTATGTAAGCTATCTTGGAGTTGCCCCTCTTTGACAGTGGTGGTAGAAGTTCCAGCATTGAAAGGGGGTGGGGGAGGGGGCGTTGGTGCCCAAGAGAGCCGGTGTCAATAACATGTCGGGCCTGTGCCTCTGAGCTACATACCGCATTAACTCCACTACAGTACGCAGCCAGAGTGTTCTCTTTAAAGCAGACCAAGTTTAAATTGCCTCACATCAGAGTACATTGGATAGGAGACGACAGATGAGCAGCGCTCACCAAGACGAGCACGTATCCGCACGATGAGCTGGCCGCGATTTAATTCATCCCCTTCAGCGACTGAAAAATAATTGGGGTGTCATTTCCTGTTTTCGTTTTTCACCCTCTTCGGCCGCTGTGACCATTCCCGAGAGACTGCGTACGTATATAGATAATGCGAGCCGCTGATTTGTTTCTCTTCACTTAAAATCATGTCAGGTGTCTAATAAGTCCTTGTGGTTGTACGCTCAATCCCACCACAGTGCTCTAGGAAGCACTACTGGGAAGCAGGATTTCGCTTCTGTCGGCTGCCATCAGGCTCCACAATGCCTTCCTCACAAATGTTCCAGCATGCCCCGGGCCTTTCTGGGAGAACAATAGGACATATTTTCTGTCGAACAATAACCCACATCCCACACGGCACTGAAATGGGATGTTTCAGTTAGATGGTATTGTCTTTTGCACTTTGTCATGCTTTTTTGCTCTGATGTCTTGCAGTGTGTGTAAGACTGTTCGGGATTTTTCGAAATTATGTGTATTTATAATACGTACATACACCGATCAGTCGTAACATTAAAACCACCTCAATGTTTCTACACTCTATATCCATTACATCAGCTCCACCTACCACACCTTTGTAGTTCTACAACTACAGACTATAGTCCATCTGCTTCTCTGCATACTTTGTTATCCCCTTTTACCCTGTTCTTTAATAGTCAGGACCCCCATAGGACCACCACAGAGCAGGTATTATGTGGGTGATGGACCATTCTGAGCCACAACAGGTAGAGTGCATTCTTCCTCAGGGACAGGGCTTCATTTTTGTCATTTTTGTTAGCTACAAGGCTAATTTCGCTAACAAACACTAGGAATCAATAGTCACCTAAACCTTTCTGTAAATACATCCCCAAAACTTCTCTGTTTCTCTGCATACTTTGTTTGCCATTGTAGCAACTGTTTCACCTTGAATACATAAAAGAATGTACATCAAGTACTATATTCATACATCCATACATACGTACAAGTCACCATGTTATCAGGTACACCTACCGAACACAGTACTGAGCAAAAGTCTGCCCTTCAATACTTGTAATTTCCGATTAAAACGCCCAAGGTTATTCATCTTTCAGGAGGTATTTCTGAGAAGATTAGATATAAGACGATCATCTTACATAAAGAAAGTGAGGCAAAAGGTGGACAGACTAAATACAGAAAAGTTATGAAATTATTTAAAGTTGTTGAAGCGTCTAAGTGATTTTGTTAAATTGTTTTTCTCCTTTTCCTGGAGCTGAGACATGAAGAAAAATGGCCAGTTTGATTGGAGGTCAAAGGTCCCATGGAATGGAAAACTGTACTGACATTGGTGTAGTTGATTAAGGAAAGTTTGGTACATAGAACTGACATACCTCGAACCTCTAACACTGTTAACTCTATCTTCAAATACAAATCCTGCATTGGAGTAGGGGCCAATAAAACAGGCCAACTGCAAAATCCTATGCTGTTATGTAGCAGTATTGACTTCATAATATTTAGGCCAGCAAAATTGACCTAGCAACTGTCAACGAAGCAACAGCAACAAAACTGGTGAACTGTGTGCTGAAGTGTATGTTGGAGCTTTTCATACCTGTTACGACCCCCGGTCGTGATAGCCTTTTTCAGTGTCTGGCGGCGGCCATTTTGTGTGTCTTCCCTTTGTTGCAATTGTGTGCATGTCTAGGATTGACCACTTGGGGGTGCCCTCTAGTATAAAGGGTCATCAAGACGCCATCGTGGAGAGACGTTCAGAGTTCTCATCCTTTCACACATCACCTGGAAATACTCTTGTCCAGACCAGCCCAGCACACTTCACCACTCTTTGCCTTGGCACGTATGTACAAGTTCTGAGAAAGCTTTGTTAGTAAAACGTTGTGGGACGTATGGGATGGGTGCCATTTTGTTTCGCCATACCTTTTCCACTCTCATTCTCTGTTATGGCCTGACCCTAGACTAGGTCGTAACAATACCGAACAATCAGTGGGCATGGCTGATGTTCAAGGCTGTAGCTGGTTTCCTATTTGCAAGCTTCTTAATCAAAGGTTCTGCTCCACCTTAAATGCTACAGCTTGAATGTAACTATGGTACCATTTAAGGTGGAATAGATCATTCACAAAACAAGCTGCCAAATAGGAAGCCCAACTTCAGCTCCCACATCGTTGACAGGATCCTGGACAACTTTAATTCAGAGTTGTTAGTTTGCTCTGCACATTTCACTCCGGACAGTTTCCCAAATCTTGGGCAATATGGAGCATCTTTGCTCAGTGTTTAACATTGTAGAGACTGAAGAGAGGAGCAGTTCCACCTTTATTAGCATCACAGCCCTCAGCAGCAGCCTGTAAGTAGCAGCCATGCTGTCTGATTGTATCAGTGTTGAAGCAGATGATCTTAAACTGAAAGTTTCATAGTCAGGAACAACTTGAATCTACTTTGTGTTGATGTCCAGATGGAAAGCCAGTCAGGTAGTGTAGGTAACGTTAGCTCCTACCAAGCTCCAAGTACTCATAGCTAATTAAATTGATGTGTGGATGTGTCTGTATCAAAATGCTGCTTCTGTGTGATCATGGTGGTGTCTCGCTGTAAACCAGCCAATCAGAGCAGAGCTCATTAGATTATTCATGAGCTCACCAAAAAAGGAAAAACAGCTCGTTTCCCTCTAGGACCAAATCATAGGGTGTAAATGGGTGTGTAAAACTGTATTTGGACATTTTCCACCCTGATCAAAGTCACATGCCTTCTGTGTAGACATTCACAACTGCTGAATAAATAAAGGAGAAGTCTCTGAGTTTGGTACACTACAGTAGGTGCACTTTGTAGGTTTGTAAATACTAACTGCAACCCATCTGCATAATGTATTAGCCCCTCTCTACACCATCTATCAATGGGAATGTACAAGAGATGTGACTACTGGGGAGGGGGGCCAGGTTGCAGGGATGTCCCCTGCAGAGCCCCCTGAAATCTTTATGTGGCTCGGCGTAAAGATACTGACACAAGATCTACCAGATAGAACTGATGTCTGTTTATTTGCCTCTTATTGTTAATGCATCTCATTGATGGCAATTGCTTTCAAACAGGTCCATCACATCCTGTAACTCTACCATTATAAGCAGCTGCTTTAAAGTAAACAATTAGGTGAAGTTTAGATGCTAGTGGGTGGGGAAGCTTGCCACCGGCTTACATCAGCTTTTTGAGATATAAAGACAGTGAGTGAACAAACAAATTACACTGTTTATTTTTATTCACAGAATATTTATTTTTTAATTGGAGGACAGTTATTTTCTTTACCAGAAGCTCGTAAGGTCTAGGACTATTAGATAAGGCCTTAGAAGGGGCCTGGTAGGGGCCACTGACTAGTTATCTGGGTGTCAGAAAATTCTTAACACACCAACATGGAAGGGACACCAACATGGGAGGGACATGGTGGTGTTTTTTGGGAATTTTTTAAG
>CM067494.1:24311053-24323932 GCA_034552555.1 Semaprochilodus insignis
CCTCTCCATGGCCCGGTAAAAACTGCTCTGCCCACGGTTCCCTGTAAACCTGCAGGGCATTTTAAATGAAGCTTTGATCTCTGTCTCCGAACACACCCCGAGTTCGAGGAAGACAAAAAAAGGCGAGATAGAAAAAAATCCAGGCTACTAGCACGTCTCTGGATGTGCTCTAATGAACAAAGTGCCACTGAGAAAAATCCCTCCAACTCTCCAAATCTGCCCGTTCAGCAGCATATGGTGGGGGAATACATCAGAAGCTCCCCCATGCCATCCTCCCAATGCCTCTTCTCTTTGTGGGAGAGAGAGCACACGGCTCGAAGCAGTCTGAAGCCTTTGTGTGCTTGCTTTGTGTGCCCTGAGACCATGACATTTGGACATTGAGTGCTGTTGTATTCCGCTGAGTGATCAATCGCTTAGCGACGGAGTTACTCATGAAGCATCGGGATCCAGGAGAAATCTGGATCAAGTTCATGTTGCAAAAAATTCCCAAGCTCAGGCACGTCATAGCTGTCGTAATCAAACCTCATAGCGCCAAACACGGTAGGAGAATGAAACACATTTTTACCTTCAATCAATATTACACTCTTAATAAGGTGAAATAAAAGTGATGCCATGGAGTAACCCATTTAGTTTCAATGAATGGTTCTTTAAAGAACCTTTTTTGTGTAAATGAGATGTGCAAATATGAACAACTTCACGTTTAAAGAACCTCCAGAGAATGTTTAATTTCTATAGCAGTTAGGAACCTTTACTTTTAAAGGGCAGTCCAATAAAAGTTTATTCCAAGTACATTTGGACTATTTCTGTTCATCTTTTCATCAGGAAACATTGGTAACGCTTTGTTTCACTGTTCATAATTAAACAGTTTGGTGAAATATCTCATTTACACAATTTCCCACTTACCCTAGATGCAGTCAATCAGCCAAGACATGCCTGGGGTCTAAATGTTGCTTCTTTAGCTTCTTTAAACTGGAGCTACAAGGCTAACATTGCTAACAAACACTAATCATCAATAGTCAACCAGATCTTTTCTATAAATATGTCCAAAAAACAGCCCTCAGCCCACTCAAACCACATCCAGGTCTTCGGTAAAGTTGTGCTGGCTTTTCGATGTGCTTTAATCCACGGTATGAAACTTCACTGTATAGCCGAACCCTGGGGGAAACCAGTTAAGGCAACGGGTGTTGACTGTGTGAAGTGAATTCGAAGGACCTGAATTCGACCTAACAAGCTGTTGTGAAAACCAGTTTCCCTACAGTGCTAAGCTACACAGTAAATTGAGTTCATTTTCTTGGTTCACAGTAAGTCGTACTGTGGACTAACCCAAGATCAAGTTTGTGCAACCTTAATGAAGAGCTGGATGCAGTTTGGAGCAGGTTGAGACAAGACAGTAGCCAGACAGTCTAACTAAACTTACTTCAAACTGTAATATACACACACACACACACACACACACACACACACATATATATATATATGTGTGAGATATATATATATATGTATTAAAATATATAAAAATTACATTCAAGAAAACAAAAGTACAAAAGCAAAAACAATTTTATAAGGGCAAAATAATATTACATTTCAGATATAGGTATAGGTCTAACAGGAAGTGCTTGTTGTGGACCCTTGTCAATCAAACTGTTTTGCGGTGGTAGAGTGAGTGGAGTTTGGGATGGTCATGACCCTAAAGCATGTTTTGTCCATTTTGTGGCACGCATTTTAGCCAGCTGGCCCGCTTTTGTTTTTCCTGTGGAAGGACTTCAGAGATTTTAGAAGAGCAGACGATAGAAAGAAACGAACAGGCGATGTCTAAACCACGTGGGCTGTAAAAATTGGGCTGTTTTGCAAAAGCTCTCAGCCATTTTAAGCCAGCTAGCTGGTTATCCACTATAGCTAGCGTTACAGCCCACTTACTTTCGTTAACATTTCCAACAGTGGTTTAGACGTTGCCTGTTCGTCTCTTATTTCCACTCACTCTACCACCGCAAAGCAGTTTGATTGACAAGGGTCCGCAACAAGCACTTCCTGTGTGTTAGACCTGCCCTTTCCGTCAGAATTCGCAGTTTGTAAAAGTGTTTTGGTACTGGTAAAAGTGTTTCACATCTTGTAAATTTGTTTTTATTTTTGGAATTTTGTTTTCTGAAATGTTCATTTGTTTTGCACTTCTCAGCCACCGCAATTTATTAGTTACCGTATTAGTGCAAATAAATGACATAACTGTGCAACAGCAGCCAATTACAGTCTAAAGTATCCTGATTAAGTATACATGTATCATACACATAGTGGACACAATGCAGTATAAACATAACAATACTGGTCCTTATATAGAAGTGATACACTGAATCTATTACTTTACATTTAAGATTTTAATTAAGAATTTATTTGAAATGATCATAGACTTCAGAAAACTGTTCATTAGCACTTACTTCTTACTGTCCCAATGGTTGAGTCACACAGTTATCATTACTATGATTATTTAATAATTAAGCATTCATTAAGGATTTTTCAACTACTTAATAAAACCTAAAAAAATTAGTCCTTATTTCTATCATTAGTTAATCATTAAATGCTGCATTGCTTAACTATTTAGTAATTAATTAGTTATTACTGTCTTAGGTACCAATAATAGATGTACCCTTAGAGTAAAGTGTTGATGTGGTACCAATATCGGCAATAAAAACAACTATTAAGATATTTTATTAAGTCTCTTTTACTGCAGCTGTGGTGCTTATCAAGAGCCCGTGCCCACGCCTTTTGCGAGGTCTGGGGCTTCGCAGTAGCTAGTAGCGGAAAGCTACAATGCTAAAGGTTCATGTATTGTGAAACAGTTGTGTCAGTGAAGTAAGTGGAGTTACAGCTTTCCTAATGTTGTCCAGTACAACAGGTTGAATATCAACATCTGTACCCCAGTGGTAGAATGTCCCATCTAGTACTTTGGACTTTGTACACTGTATCTGGTTAATACCCTGAATATGTCAGCAACAATGTATTACATCCTCTAAGGATCCATATGCCATAAAATAACATACCCCCGTATTGACTCTGAAGAGTCCTTGAAAGCAGGTAATTGATTTTACCAGCCTCCTTTCGACAGCACACTGTAGATACGTCCTTCCTTACGTCCTCCAATTAAGAAGAGTTTTCCTTGTTAAGCAGTGCATCTTTATCTCCTTGCCATGTTTCTAAATCCTTTTATCTCCAGAGAAGTGCTTGGGCCCCTGCATTGCTGGAAGGGGTCGCGGTAAGTCTTTATCAGAGACACTCTCAGCCGCTCCTACGCGTGCAATAATTTGAAGATGAGCAAAAGGTCACTTGTGAAATGAGGTCTTGCCTCGGTCTGCCAGGATTCTTGGAGCGGGGAGGGGAAAAGAAGAAGGAAAAAAAAATAGAGGAATTACTCAATCAGGGTGCGACTCGAGTAAAGCCGGAGGCCCCGGAGGAGAGGACGAGGCAATCCGAAGATTGATTCCACCACAGCGGCGGCTTCCCTACTGTAATTCGCACTATCCGATCATTCATCTCGCTGTTTGCTGCTATGTGGAGCGCGTCCGACGTCTCGCCGCATGGAGATTTCGCATGAGGTCCTGGAACTCCCGCATTGCAAAGCCCACCAGGGCCAAGGGGGATAAAGAATACACTTACAGGGAAACATCATTATCTGTGATTTGGCTTGGGAGCCTCGCTCTCGAAACATGTATACGCAAAAGGCGGGGTAATTTTGCACCCCTCCTCATGCATGTAGTCCGAGGCGGGGAGGAAAAGAATATGATTTGGATCTGGCCAATGCCGCTGGGTCATTTATCAGCCCACTGCCTCGCTGCCTTTGGGCTTTGCTGCAGATGGCTGACTATTTCCAGTTTGCTCCACTCAGAGCTGCCGTGCACGCTCTTCAAAATAAAGGTGGTTCTGTGGAACAGTGCCATCGAAGAACCACTTGCGGTTCCTTCAGGGGTCGTTCAGAGGCTGGCTCTTTCTAGAACACAGGTTTGTAGATGAGTGTGAAGATCCTTTCTGTGGGGCCCACATTGTGAGGAACTAATATTTTCTCACCTTTGTGACTTGAGTGCTGGGTAAAAATTCAAGATTATGATTTTTTGTTTAAAACTATATAAAATTAACTAAAATGATCCACTGTATGCAAAGAGTTAACAGTTTTGACGGTGTGTCTAAAAAGTCTATGTGTCGTCGTGCAGAGATATCTACTGAAGCTACTGTGCTAACCAGCTAGCCCCAGCCTGTTCTGTCTCGTAATAAGTCAAGGTTTATTTATATGCGCCTTTTACAACAGATGTTGCTCAGAAAGCAGCTTTACAGAGAATCTGGGTCCATGCCCCCAAGTAACAAGCCAAGGGCCACAGTGGAAAGGAAAATCTCCATTACAGGCCTTTCCATCAATGTGGAACAGGTTCCATTCTGATTCGTGCACCTAATATTGAACCATTCGGCACATTACCACCGAAAATAAACAATTTCAGAACTCAGAAAAGTTTGTTCCCAGGTGGAACCAAAAAATAGTAGGTTCTTCAGCAGGAACCGTAAAGAGATCCGTGGGCATGTCAGATGTTGAGGAAAGAGAAGACAACAATAGCAACACCCAGTGGTCTGCTGAAGAACATCTGCTTATATCTTCTTGGCTCTGCCATCTTGTTCCTACAGTTTGCTACCATTGCTTTGACATTCCTTGGTTGCTGGTGCACATGCAGACTGTTTCCCTGGATGCTGGTGCACATGCAGACTGTTGTCATATTGATGATCCTGCAAACCGGTTCGCTCATTTAAGGACAGCCAGCCAATGGAAAGAAGAGTAAACATGACAATGGCTGAACCTCTTGGCAAGCAACTATTATAATGACCAATGCATGTAAAGCCATGGAGGTTGCTGCTGAGTTTGCAGTGTTAACAGCTGTTAATGCTTGCCTCATGACAAGGGTTTGATTCCTGGCTGGGATGTCCGGGGGCCTTTCTGTGTGGAGATTGCATGTTCTCCCCATGTCTGTGTGGGTTCTTCCAGGTGCTAAAATGGCCATAAATATTAGCTTAGCACAAACATACCACTACAGTCACAGAGGGCAGGTAGCAGACATCTTATCATGAAGCGTTATCATGGAAATGGATTGTTTCTTGGCTTTATTGTTTTTTGCCTATAGTAGTTTTACCAGCCTATTGACCCATTCATGTTTCAGCCCAGGCTGACACAGGCTGATACGGATCAGCCACTCAGAACAGAGGTCATTTGCATACATCAGCCTTTAATGTCCACTAACAAAAACAGCCTGTTCCAGAGATACAGAGAGTCTGGAAAAAGGGAATGCAAAAATGAATTATGATTGTTCATGGAAAATATCCCTCTGTGTATAGACCCTCTGCAAAAAAAACCCCATTCTGAATTGTAAAGCCATAAAGTTTCTATATCAGTGGAAGGTTTTTCCTAGAATCCTATGTGCATTTAGGAACCCTTATCTTTAAAAAAAGCCTACATCTCTCCCGAAGCAAAGAACCCATGGGGGGGTCAGGGCAGGAGATGTTCGGATTCGACGGGCAAAAAGTGGGCGAGCTCGTTTATTTTCCATAAATAGGAGGGCGAGCGGGCGTACGTGCGTTGCAGGCCGGCCCCAGCCTTCTCTCTCTTGGTCCAGTGAACTCCGTTCATACCGATCTGTGCACTTCTTTTTCATTACTCAGCTTCTGCCAGCCGGCACTTGTGCGCTGAAACGGATAAATTCGAAATCTTTCAAAAGTCCGGGGAAAAAAAAAGGTCCTGCGAGACGTGAGGGATTTTCACCCATACATCAAACAGATTTATCCATTGGTAATGTACAGCACACGGTGATGTGATATTTTACACCAGGAGCTGGCTTTCTCCCAGCCCGTCCACCATTATAAATGGAACAAGGATTGACCGCCGAGTTACTCCATAGATTATTAATGGGTTTACGTATGTTTGTATTGACTTATGTTTGTTTAATTTATCTATGTGGGCATCCATTGCAAAAGCCTGCAAGTTGACCTTGAAATGGAAGGAGAAAAACAAAGATTCCACATTTCAATCCACTGCTTGTGGTTCATCAGAATCCCAAATACCAACTTGTGGGCCCATGGGCTACATGCAAAATCGACATCAGGTGGAAAAGCAGGTAAGGTGTCCATTTGTTCATGTTCTATTCATTTAAAAGATACTTTGGAATTTGGAATATGTTAGGGAGTTCAAATTCTGGATGTGGCACTCATTGATGCTGACTATATTGACTGCCTGTTCCTGCCCTGACCATGGGCACTGGGCACCAACTGACTCCATAAATTCATCATTCTGCTTCCTGTTTCTTCCACTTGTGGCTGCTTTCAATAATGCAGGTGATCTAGTTAGACCATAGGATGCTCTTTTACTGCTTGTATTAGACCAGCAGCTGGGAAGTAACCGGTTTATTATTACTACTTTATTAAGCAGTAATTACACAGTAATTAAGCATTATCCAAAACATTTGTCTATTATGCATCATAATCTTTTGCACAAAGTTTTAGATGTCCATTATAATACTGTAACTAAGCTTTATCAAGCCAGTACCTGCTAAGTACCCCATCAAGCCAATGGCTGCTAGTTAGCCAGCTTTGCAGCTTTATTAAGTAGTAACTAAGATTGAATTAAGCTTTTTCCACAGCACTGCAGCATCTGCACAGCTCTTTAGGTGCCCATAATTGTTTTATTGTTAAGCCTTAAGCACAAGATGATGATCATGATGTCTAATAATTGATAAGGCTTAATAAGGGCATTGTAATGACCACCTAAACTTGTGCAAAAGGTAGATGTATAATACACAAATAAATGCTGGCAACACTTTCTGCAAAGCTGTATTCATGAATAGTAGTGTGTTTATGACATGGTAATAAGGCTTTGTAAGCATACTTCAAGTATGCTGTAATAATGCCCCATAAATATGTAATAATGTACTTCAATTAATTCTTTGGTGGCTTATAAACATATCGCAACTATCCATTATAAACATATTGTAGCTATCCATTACTGTATTAATAATTACAACAGCATTAAAATATCATCACTAAGTGCTTCAAGTAAAGTGACTGACATTTTAGGTTACATACATCTGAATGTTAAATATTATACTGTTCATATCGTTTCTGTACTCTCTACATCTGTTATCATAACAGGATCATATTATTATTATATAATGTTATTATTATAATGGCAAAGTATCAGTCATCTAACCTGAAGCACTCAGTGATGGCTTTTAAATGTTTATAATATGTTTTTAATTGCTAATATGTGTTACTATGTAAACGCTTACGTGTGTACAGGTCATTACCGATTTGAAGGCCATTGTATCAAATAGTGACACTTGCATTATAACATGTTTATGAGTCACCAATGAATGAATTGCAACACATTATCGAAAAATTATGAGGCATTTTTTATAGTGTATAGTATATAAAGTATAAATATGCTTTATAGAAAACATTGTTACTACATTAGAAAGAGTTCAAGTGCGTTTATAATGGCTTATGAATACGGTCTTCATAGAAAATGCTTCATTCACTTAGGCTAATGCTTAATAGATTAGTAATAAGCAACCAGTAATTACCAGCTAGTGGCTTGATAAGGCTTAATTACAGCATTTCAAAGGCATTATAACATTGATTGTATTTCTCAATATAGACTCATTTGGTTTTCATACCATAGTGAACGTGAAGGTTCTAAATCAGTGGCTAAGAACTCATGATCAACTACGTGTTATTCACCACAGTACTTACCTACCAAGTTTAGTGAGCAGGGAGAACAGCAATGTGTTGGACTCACCCCTGTTCTAAAGCTGCCGCTCTACACATCCAGCTCTCAGTTAAAGCTCAGGTAATCCATGGCCCTAACATTTCTAAGTAATGTTAATAACAATAATCAGCAGAGGGTGTATTTGAAAGTCATTTAGTAGTTTGTGTTGTTAATGAGTTTGTTACCAATCCATTTGACACAAAGCATCCGTTAAGGCGTCTTCCTTTTAGAGTAATTGTCTTCTTATTAGAGAAAAATTTGATGAAACGAAGACCAGTAGAAGATCAGTTAGATGTTCTTACTCTTAGGCTCATTTAACCCTGACAAATGTAAAACTTTCAAAGTAACCAACACCAGGGTGTGCAGCTACAAGGGTTAGACAAGGGTGGGGGGCACTCCCACTTGGAAACCAGGCCCCTCCTCCAGTCCCAGTGAACATGTATTGTAATTCATCTTATGGAATACACCCAAGGTGCTGAACTCAAGGGTGCCAGCTAAAACCAATACACGTAAAGGCAGCATGCATAGATGTGTATTTATGTTTATATGCTGCCTGTAGGTAATAAGGTACACCTGCATACATACAGTGTGTGTGTATATATATGTATATATATGTTGTTTGCAGCCACTGAAAATAAGTGATCTAATTCACTAATTCACCAATTTTCAGTGACCATAGCTATATATACATGGCTGCATACTGCCTCCGGGCCACATACCATTACTGTTATGCAGCAATCCTGCCATGTGACACATTATAACGCTAGTTGGTGGTTGTAAGGTTGAACTATTGCAATGCTTCTGGGACATAATGCTTGCTATCTGCCCTCCCAAGCCATAACCGGGCCCCCCTACAAAGAAATGATGCCTTCACCTCTGCTTTTAGCAATCAATCAAGTGTTCCTTCAAGGAATGGTCATTCTTTGTATGCAGGTCTGGGATATTTTTTTATGGAATCTGCCCATCTACTCTTAGACCCAAGGTCACCATATTAATGGCAGGGATGAAGTGCTTGAGCCAAACACAAATATTGATTAATATTCTGAGCTGTCATTGATCTCATGTAGACGTGGTTGCTTCTTGAATGCCCCTGAGCTATATACCGTATCCCCAAACCCCCATACGTGTTAAAATGTCAGTGTTTCTTTGGACCTTTTTTCAATTACGTCTTCCTGAGACACAGGCTCAAAATCACAAGGGAGGCAGTGTTTTGAATATTGCTTTTGATTATATGCATGTTACACCAACGTTTCTTTTCCATCACACATCCCTGATTGTAAAAAAGTAATTGGCAAACAAGGAATGTAATTGGGAGCACATCGTATGTGTTATTTGTATTCATACCACCTCTGAGGTTCACCTGTATTGCCAAACATTATTGCCTTTGAGAGACAGTTGCGACAAGGCAAGGAAAGGAAAGAAAACGGAAAAAAAGGAAAAAAGAAACCCCACCGAGAAGAAACAGTCAAATGAAAACGCTAACATTCACATTTCCCCGAAGGCTCCTTGGCAATAAAAGGAGAGGCCCTGATTTTCATTCAGATAGAAAGCCGGCGGTATGGCATGCCGCTCTTTGCCTTTGCTCTACAGCGATGGCGGGGATGTGCACTGATCTTGCGATGGTTGCGGGGATTCTGGGCTATTTCCTCTGCCGGCCAGAGACAACACTGTGCATCGCATTATCGTGTTATTCCCCTGTCTGCGCTGCGCCGCTTGATTTGGGTGGAAATGAAAGTTTGGAAAGGGATTTTCAGATACATCCCCCTACCTAAGCTCTATAGCAGGTGAGGATAAGAACAACATTTCCAGACTTTTCGTTTTTTATTTGTACTTAGAGTATAATGCAGAGAATAGCCTTTCGCCCTTTAGAGTATGTCGGCCCTGAATGCATGGGTTTCGGAAGCTTACAATCGAGGACATGGGGACATTTAGGAGAATAGGACTTTGCTGTCATAAGCAGGCAGAGGCAGCAACTTGATATAACCAATGGATTATCTTTCCATCGCCACACAGTTCATTGTAGTGGTGTATGCTGCTAATCTTATTCTGAAAATGTCAGTGCCACTCTACAGTAAGACTGTCAGCATGAAGTGTTTGGAATTTGTTTAATAAGTACGTCTTAAACACTTTTATATTCCTGAAAAAGCAGTTATAACGAAATATCAAAGAGCAACAGTGACCTGTTGCTTGCCAAATAGTGAGCCCATATTCATCTACACTTTAAAACCTTAGATCTTGCTGGTTTCTTATTGTGCTTTGTTTTCATCAGTCACTATTATACCTATCAGCTTTATCAGATATATGCTAAATAGGTACGACCATGTAACCACCAACAGATTGATCAGAAATGCTTATCTGGCTTACATGACCATCTAAAAAGACCAAATTCACATTCTAATGTTACAGCAATATTCTCTATTTTGACATTTTCAGCATATTTATCAATGAATTACAGTACATTATTAAATACCATCATAACATATGATGCATTTTTAAAGTGTATAAATATGCATGGAAACATTGTTACCATATTACAAAGAGTTTAAGTGTATTTATAATGACTAACGAATATGGTCTTCATAGAAAAAGCTTCATTCACCCAGACTGATGTTTAAGAAATTAGTAATAAGCAACCAGTAATTACCAGCTAGTGGCCTGATAAGGCTTAATTAGAGCATTACAAAGTCATTATAACATTCATACTGACGTGTTACTGATTGTATTTCTTAATATAGACTCATTTGGTTTTCATACTAGAGTGAATGTGAAGGCTCTAAATCAAGGGTGAAGAATTCCTGCTCAAGTACATGGTATTCAACACAGTACTTACCTACCAAGTTTAGTGAGCAGGGAAAACAGCAATATGTTGGACTCACCCCTGTTCTAAAGCTGCCACTCTGCACATCCAGCTTATTGTGCTTTGTATTCTTCATCAGCCAGTATTATACCTATCTGAGGAGAATTTCCTGCAGACTGGGATTTTAGCCACTGCTGGTAGGCCTGTATGATCGTACACTTCCATACACCTGCAGATTCAGCTACTTCCTTCACACTATGGCCTTTGGCACACCTAAATGCAAGCACTCCTTTTAGTCAGTCATTAACATCTGCTTAGCAGGTATCTATAACCCCATTATCCTCGTGCGGCGCCATCTAGAGGAGCCTGAAGTTACTACCACCTTAAACACGCAAGGTTACTAACTTTTTTTGTCTGAGCTTGCCATCTTCATCATCTTAGTTTTCACTCTTGATGCAGTGTATATTATGATTTTAAAAATTGACTATGTAATTTTATTAATTACTGTATGACTTTAAGACCCGATCAGGCCTGGCTAGTGCTGAATACTCTCAGAAGCTCAACACTCTACATGACCAGTGTATTCTTTATCTAACGCAACAACCAGGTGATTTAGGTGTTCAGTATATGGACGTCCCTGACTCAACAACCTTCTATTTTTTTCTTTTGTTTCTTTTATTTCATTCATTGTGAACAATTACTAAGACTAGTTTTGTCATACATGTAGACTAGACCTGTCTTTCTCAACCCTGGTCCTGGAGGCACCCTGCCCTGCAGATTTGAGTGGATTCCCTGTTTTAACACTCTTCCTGCAACTCTGGAAGGGCTTGTTAATGAGCTGATGAGTTGAATCAGGTGGGTTAGGGGCAGGGAAAGCATTGAAAGGTGCAGGGCAGGTCCAGATCCAAGGTTGAGAAACACTGGACTATACTCAAGAGAATAGTATGGTCAAGAAGAGATAGGGTCAAGGGCGTAAGAGCGAGTTGGACACTTTGGGGGGGTTGGGGGAGGGGGCACGTATGCTACTATGAATTGTCGGATATCAATGTTTTCATGATACCACTGCAGTGTATAGGTTCAACAGTTCTATATATTGTTGGTGTTTTTTGTGGCCATTTGTAAACCATACTGGTACCATTTGTACCCTCAGGGAAGAGCTGTGTTCATAGAACAGAACTAGCATTTTACGCATTCATGACAGAATCTTGAGTCCTGGGAAAGGGTTATCATCAGGGGTGTATAGCTGTAGGTTAAACGTCAAATAGCTTCAGGCTATTATTGGGTAGGAGAGTGAAACAACACATACCTAGTTCCAAGACTACACCCCTCGTGTATAATCGTTGTACCTTAAGGGGGTGAAATGGGTTATAAAATCTATGTGTCCAGATACTGTTTTCAGACAAGAGCTGAGACTCAACTGTGATTGCCTTGAAATAAACAACTCAACCCCTCAGCCTGAAAGAATCAAAAGCCCACCTCATCCCCTAAAATATTAGCTAGCTATAAGCTAAGCTAGCTTATTCCACTATATTCCACTGTAGCTAAGACAGTAAAATACTGTATGTATAGTGATGTGGAACAACATTTATGGAATTACAATAAACAGCAAATAGTTCTGCTTCTGCTCCACTAAAGCCAAGAGACTACACTTGCTACACTTGATGTTCCTACATGGTATGAATGTCTTTACAACAATCTAGCTTTTCAGAAAACACCATAAACAGCAAAACTGGTTGGCACCTCATCACAAAATTTAGCACCACTTGCTGCCAAAACATGCTAACTTACCCTCTGTGTCGTGCTTTCAAAATAAAAGTCACAGGTTTTTCTCCTTTGGCTGGGACAATCGCAAATATTGCCAATAATCGTTGGGACGAAAAGTCAAAATGCCAGAGATATAAGGACAGCATACTTCGTATCTGCTGTTGTTGTCTATTTTCATAAGACATTCTAGATGGAAATCATAACTGTGTTGAAAGAAAGAGAACAAAAGTCATGTAACTCATGTAAAAGCATCAGCTCTTAGATTTGCTCATCGAGCCTCTGGCTTGTAAGGCTTTTCAGACATGTGCCTATAGAATACATAAAAATGTAGTTTCTTCTGAAAGGCATGGACACCCTGTTGATAGGGTGTATATGGGTGAGAAAGGTCAAGGACTGGAGACGGCACGCAGCAGAATGCAGAACTTTGATCAATTTTAATGGAGGTCAGGAGTATCAGGAGTGAAACCTCTTATGTGAGGAAATTGTATGTGCTATAATATGAAGAAAGGCTGTTTTTATATGCTACAATAATGCA